>CAJQUW010010827.1:0-72434 GCA_907163375.1 Prostheceraeus crozeri
GTGGCATGTCCAAGAAACTGCGATGTCGAGTGCCTTGTGATGACTTTATCCCCTCATCCAGTACCTTACATGTGTACAGTGCATCCATCTGTAATGACACCTTATTCAATGATTCATCAAAAAAACAAACAAGGAATTGTGACAGAGAGATTATCAAGTAAAAGTCCTTTCAGTGAAGGGGCGGTGATTATCTACATGAAGCCGAATTCCATTTTCCCTGAATTTTCCAGAGTCAACTTTTTCCATGACTTTTGCAGATTATTCAAGACGTTATATAACCTGCAGACGCATCTCTTGATCCAAACAAATTACATATACATCGGAATCACCTGCGTATTATATCATTATTGCATGTAAGTTGAAGAAGAATGTTAACGATAATGTTGTCACATGTGCAAAAAGCACGTTGGATGATCCGAAAATTCAATTCTCACAGAAAATTAATCCATCAAAAAAACTCGCCAATAATCCCGCCCGCGGAGTCTCACATTGAATGCAGCAAATTAACATGAACTACAGGAAGAGCAAAAACCTACAATGATTACATCACATCAAGCGGCATAAAAGTACATGTGAGAAACACAAATATGATCAATGCAATATCAAATATGACAAATATGCGAACACCAGCGCAGTATCTGCTCAGACATTATCGTTTAGTAGTATCAGCTCAAGGAGCGTCAACTGCAACTTCACTAAATGCGCTAGAGATGTCTTGTGCAGTGCCAGAGATGTCTGGGTAACATATCTGTCGTGAAACTACTGGCAAAGCTACAAGAAAGTGATAAGTGATATCCTTGAAGAAGGGAAAACGCAATGATGTTATGGGACACTTGTTAAATGCCGATGCTGGGACGGAGGCAGCTATGGCTGCACGAATCTGATGATCATGGTGGATATTGCCAGAGTTACACCCAGGGGTTGGAAGCGGAAGCGAATGCCCGACGATCGCTTCCGCTTCCAAAAGTATCATGATGCTAGTGACTGACGCAAATCGCGTGTCAGGGTGAATCGAGGCACTTCTGACTTTTGACATTAAGTCAATATGAGTTAAGTAATAACTGTCTTATTTAGCACCTACCCTATTACACCTAATTACAAATGTATTACCTGCATTACTAAATGTACTTACTTCTAATTTTCTCATTATGATGAAAACAAAGGTGTATTATCTCATAATACTGACATTCGAAATCAGAAAACTCCAGTATCATCTTATCAGTGACAACTTTACACAATGCGGATTGGTGTGTCTTGAGGCAATTTCATTGTAGCATTCTCAAACTCTTGGTCGTTTAATATCTTCTTTACTGCATACGTGTTGGGAAAAGTGACGTTTTTATTTCACAATTTCCCAAAGCTTGAATTTTCAGTACTTATTGGCAAGTCAAAAAAAGCGCATACAAAAATCAGTCGCTTCCGCAGCCCTGGTTACACCTGACCCTGAACCCCATTCTAGATACAAGGTTTGGACTCATGCACTACAGAATGTATGACGTACAGAAGAGACAAAGTCAGTGCCGGCTGAAGAAAATGGCAGGTAAAGACAAGATTGATTTGATGGATGTGTGAATCTCCATTACGCAGAGTAGACATCAAAGAGTAGACCGCCTGGACTCATGAAATGCTTGAATCAGCAGACGTCAGCGATCGAGCCGAGGAAACTACTCGGCACTGTAAAACTGAATAAACCAACTGGAATGCGCCCTAATGTCGGCAAAGTGAACCTTAAAGAAGTTGGCGATCTTAATTAGGATGCAGAGCATGGTGGCATTAAAGAAAAATCGTCCAACCCACTGGAGACAGGGAGCATAACAGATATAATTGTCAGAAGGTGACTGGAAAGATAAAGGATACAAAATGATGGCGTCATCGAGCTTCAATATTTTGCTCCGAATTGTCTTCAACCACTCTCAACGATCTATGTGATTGAGTTTTTAGTCATCAGGATGTTCGAACTTAATGGTTGGAAGATCTGAGCTACTCGCTGCATCGTCTATCTTTTACTTCTTTAATGCAATTTTCTAAACAATTAATAATTCTATAAACAACTTAGGTGGAAACATAATCTCGGACTATAATTTGGTCAAAACAATCTGACCTCCTCCAAAGAAAGAACAACAAAAAGCAGATGGGCAGTCAATATCGCATCATTGTTTTGGTTTATAAGCCTGCTGACAACGTTGCGTTAAGAATTCTGGATGGGTTCTGAGCTTCGCTTCGAGACCACCGGTATTAATAAATGGGTTTAACAAAAATTTAAACTGAGTCCAGTAAACTTGAAATCATGCTTTGTTCTACAAGCAAGTTTATCTTACGGTATTTTCCTGCCAATCATACAGCATCAATTCAGAAAGTGTCTTGATTTTTAGAATGAATCTTTTATTTGAGTGAGACAATCTGGATATGTTCACACAAAATGAACTGAAACAGTGCTAGATATGGAGTTGTTAGTGACAAGCAAATTTCAATGGGTGAGTGCTGCTTGTGAGAGTTATTGCTTGTGTTTTAATGTGACACTTAATTATTCGACTCTCTGATGGTTTTATATGAAGTTTCGCGAGTTGGTCGCATTTTTGTAACTTGATATAGCTATGCGATCGGATACTGTATATGAAATCTCAGTGTTGATGTTTTTATTACTGACTATGTATGTATCATAGTCAGGTGCAAAATTTTCTGATTAGTGTTGGTACATGTATAGCTATTTTGACAGTTTCGGTTTGTACGATCTGTAAATGGTGGCTTAGATAGTCAAAGGTGCATGTAATAGATTGCTTTAATACACACGAGTGACGAAATAATCCCTGCTTAGCCATATGATTCAATGTGGGAGGGCAGGGCAACCGTTAGATATTCGGTAAAGTGAAAAGGCACTCTAGTTATAGACCGATGCATTTCGCCGGTGTCCTACCGGCATGTTCACGGAATGGTCTATAACTAGAGTGCCTTTTCACTTTACCGAATATCTAACGGTTGCCCTGCCCTCCCACATTGAATCACACACGAGTGAGTTTGGGTCACATACTTGCTCTTACAAGCTAGCCGGGCATTCAGCAATCAGTATTCAGTTATTGATAGATATTCACAATGAAGGCTATGAAGAAAGTTAGTAATTGTACAGGGGAAGATGAGGTTGAGCGTTGGATTGATAAGTTTGAGGTGGCGGTAGATATTGATGGGTTAAAAGATAAGGAGGTCCGATTGTTATCGATGGATCAGCATATGATACGTGGAAGAATTTGTCAGAGACAGATAAAAAAGACGCCACTGCCATTAAAGCTGCCCTAAGAAGTGCGTTTGGGCTGCGAAGGGTGGATGTGTGGCGATCGGCATTGTCAAAGAGAATGCACATTGGGAATTCGATTGACTCGGTAGGGGATCAAATACGGAAATTTTTGACAGTTTCATGTGCAGGTGGTGACCCATTTTAGTATGTGACACGCCTGGTGTTGCTGGAGTCTTTACCAATCAATGTTCGTGAACAGGTGCAACTATTTCTAGGGAATAATCTTACGTATTCGATGGTTTTGAGTGTTGCGAAGAGGATCACACCATCCACTCCGGAACTAGCTGCTTGTAGCGGTGTGTATACGCCATATGAGAATAGGAAGGTTGTCAGCCACTCGGAGAAAGGTCCCAGATGTTGCTGTTGTCAAAGAGTTGGTCATTTACAGAAAGATTACAGGATCACTTGCCATAAATGTGGACAACGCGGCCACATGAAGCACAATTGCACTGCGGTGTCTTTAAACGTCGGACAGGGGTCAACTTCCTCTCAGATTGCCCCCGTTACTCAGAAGCCTCTCCGCAACCAATCACTATTGCCATCACAGCAACAAACACCCGAGTTATAATTGTTCCTGGTAATGTCCAACAACAAAGAATGTACAGTGATGATCGACTGTGGCTGTAGTATGTCCTTGATTTCATGGCGATTTGTAGAAAGCCGCAAAGTGAAATCTGAGACATATTGTCTAGAAATAATGAACTATGGGTTCGTTAATACTAAAGGTTGTGCAAAATTGCTCAACGTTTCTATTGGCAAAAGTGGGTATAATGTTGGACCAATCGATGCACATGGCTCTCAAGGCTACCGATGAATGTAGACCTAATCGAAGGATAAGATGTCAACGGCCAGTAGGTTTGTGGATCCCACCTAATTTTGATGGTAATAGTGGGAAAGTGAAACTCGGACTCTCTACTACGATGATGCAGATTATTGACAAACAACTGGCAAATAGTGACGGTGTCTGTCAGTTAGCTTGCGTAAAAAAAAAAAAAAAAAAAAAAAAAAAAAAAAAAAACAAGATTACATTTGATGACCCAGATTTTCGTGCGTTCTCTTGACGGAACATGGACATGAGCTGGAAGTGGAAAAATGCCCCTCCATCAATAATAGTCGAAGCAATTATAAGGTTGAAAATGAAGAACTTGGTTATCGATCGGAAATGAGGCTGGCGTGGATTTCCGACGGTGTGCTTGTTCTCTGGGACAAAGCAAGAGATTGGCGACAATAAGAATACATTGCCTCAAGCGTCGTTAGACAGGAGAAGGAAGAGACGGTGAAGGTGCACCTGTGCTTGATTTTCCGCTATTTGAATGACTTCATTGTTTAGTCACATCAGTTCTGCTACATCTTCGTGCCAGGATCGTTTGAGAGAGTGGAGGAAGCTGGGACCGAGTTGCTCGGTTGTTGACCTCAAGAAAGCCTATCTTCAAGTCAGGATTGATCAGTCATTATGGCCGTATCCAGCTGTTCGTTGGAAGGGTAGAACTTTCGTCTTGACCAGACTGGGATTCGGATTGAACATCGCTCTGAAAGTGATGAAGATTGTCGAAAATGTTCTCGGGCGTGAAGAAAATGTTAAGGCAGCGGCTACAAGTTATATTGATGACATCAATGTGAACGAAACCGTTGCAAGTGTCAAGAAGGTCGTGTGTCAACTGAAGGAGTTTGGCTTGGTCACAGGACCTGCTGAGCGGCTGGGGACTGAAAGTGTAAGGGTACTGGGTCTGAAGGTTCATAAGAATCTGCAATGAACTCGAGACAGCCAATTGCCGGAAGTAACGAAAGAAGTGATGACGAGACGGAAAGTTCACAAAAAATTTAGGAGAATGGTTAGGACACTTTCCGGTTTGTAGTTGGTTGCGGGTCACATGTGCATTTCTTCAACGAACAACAGCAGAAGAAGCTATCGGATGGGATGAAAAAGTGAGTAAAGAAACGATGGACAATGTTGTGCAAGTGAATGAAAGAATGCGTTCAGGCGACGACCCGGTGACAGGTCGATGGTTGGCTCCTGAAAGTGGCGCTTTGACAGTCTGGACTCACGCCAGTAATTTGGCCTTGGGTGTTGTTATCACAATAGATTCACAAGTCGTGGTAGACGCAGCATGGTTACGAAAGGAGAAAGATAAGTCGCAAGTCAACATAAGCGAGCTCGACGCCGCCATCAAGGGTATCAACATCGCACTGAAGTGGAAGGTTAAGACGTTTGTGCTCAAAACTGATTCGGCAACCGTCAGCGGGTGGTTGAGATCTGCTTTCAGTGATACATGCAATGTCCACACGCATGCACTGTCTGAATTGCTTATTCGCCGACGTATAGACATCGTACGTGAGCTAAGATTGCAAGAAGATTTGAAGGTTGAAGTGCAACTCGTGAGGTCAGAGGAAAGCATTGCTGACAAGCTGACGCGTGTCCCCAAATCTTGGTTGTCTTCGAAAGAAGTGAATGCCTCATGAATGCCTGTTCTGCGAGTAATATCGGTAATAACCAAACCATTGATGAATCAATTTTGGAAATTCATCGTCAGCATCACTTGGGAGTACACAGAACAATGACGTTAGCTAAATTAAAACGGTGAAGCTATAACAAATAACAGAGTAGCTGCAGTTCTTTCTAAATGTGATGAGTGTTCGAGAATTGGCCCATCTGTAAATCCTCATTATCGACGAAGGTTTTTATCTTCGAATGATGTTTGGAAGAAGTTGTCAACTAATATGACTCACGTTGGGAACAAACTTTATCTAACAGTCATAGACACGGGCTCGAGATTTTGTGTTTGGAGACAACTGGTACATGGATCATCCAGTGAAATTTGTGCACATTTCAATGAGATTTTTACGGAATTCGGACCTCCTGCCGTGATCCTTTCTGATAATGCAGCTGTGTACAGGTGTGCTAACTTCAGAAACTTGATGAGTGTTGTCTAGGAATATTCTTGTGCGTCCAGACCTCGTGGAAACGGCATCAGTGAAAGGAACCACAAAACCATTAAGACAATGATGGCCCGCTCGAGAAATTCAGTCCAACAGTGTGTTTTTTGGTGCAACTCTACCAGCAGTTATGGACACGTTCCTCCATTTACAATGTTGTTTCACGTTCGGAGTCGAATGCCAGGTGTAAGTCAAGATCGACAGTTTATGTGTTAGGATGTCAGTGATTGGAAAAGGCTTTCTGAAGAGCAATCGAATGTGGAAGATAACGAAAGAAATCCTTTTGTTGTTGGTGAAAAGGTATATGTTAGAAGTGATGGTAAATGTGATTCCGCTTGGACTGGTCCGCACAGAGTGACTTCTATTAAATCTTTGGTATCACTCGAGATAAACAACGATGTTATCGTCTGACATCTCTCATCTGCGACGTGTCCCCTCAAAAGTTGCAACAGAGACTTTTGTGAAGTGAGTGATAATTCGGACTCTTTCTCTTCTGATGAAGATAATGATCACATAAGCCTCAGTGATTGTAATAACAATCTGAACAAGCTGAAATGCAAGGAACTACTGTAAACAATGTGACTGACAGACCTAATCATTCGATGGATACTCCTCCTAGGAGAAGTGAACGTTCAAGACGAAGACAAAACTATCTGTCAGACTTTCTGGTTTCACTGAAGCATCATTTGCTTATCATTCTCATAATGATTTACAAATCACGGGGGAATGTGAAAGTTATTGCTTGTGTTTTAATGTGACACTTAATTATTCGAATCTCTAATGGTTTTTTTTTTTTTTTTTACATGAAGTTTTCGCGAAGTAGGTCGCATTTCAATAACCTGTGATAAACCAAGAGAACTTGTTTCGCCCATAACATTGATATTTATAGGTAATTTGATAAAGCTTTTGCGATCTGATACTGTATATGAAATCTCAGTGTTGATGTTTTTATTACAGACTGTATGTATCAGGTGCATATTTTTGCGATTAGTGTTGATTTTTTGATCTGACAGTTTTGGTTTGTACGATCTGTAAATGGTGGCTTAGATAGTCAAAGGTGCATGTCATAGATTGCTTCAATACACACGAGTGAGTTTGGGTCACATACTTCTTCTTACACTACTGTTAGAGATTTGTGAGCCTAACAGTGCATCTGTGCGGTTGTCCCTGACTGATAGCCTGACCGTTTTTATTAGAGGACCTAAAAAGTGGATATTTTGAAAGAAATGGCTCTCATTAGAACACAAGTCTCAAAACAGTACTAATAGAGCACTGCAGACACCCTGTCTATAGGACAGAGATCAAGAGTTCAAGAGACCTCTGGTGTTCAATGAAGAAATCGATGTTCGTCTATGTTTTCAGAAAAGTTCCTGTAGCTATGCAAGGATGTTCAATGAATAGGAGAATCAACTGAATCATACTTTGCATGAAGTAGTTGAATTCGATTTGGAAAAATCTTGTCATACATTAAGGACCTTTTTGCTAAAACCATGAGAAATAATGCACATAGCATTCATCAGAGCACAAATAGTGTGCTCTAGAGCCGAAGTTTCCAAATAGAGCACTTAGAGCACATACAGCACTTAGTAGAAACTCTGTTTGAGACAAAAAGCTACAAATCGAAACGGATAAAATGAAAAATATCATTATTTTTGAACAGAGGCGCCTGTTACAGAAACATGAAGGACAACAACGTGATTTCAATCTTATCAGGAGTAGCCGAACAAAATGATGACGAAGTACTCAAGTGATGCAAATACAAAAGTAATACAATGAACAAGTCCTGGACGCAGAATCAAGCAATAGCCACGTCTAATAAAGGTCTCACTTTAAATAGGTATGTCAGGAATGAACTTTATATTCATAAAGAAACCTTCGAACTGATGAAGACTGTCTTGAGGCGTTTGTCAAGATTTTGATAAATCCTGACGCAACTGTGCTTGTACGTAAAGAAAAACAACCCTTGGAAATTCTGAGTCAACTCAGGCAACCCGCGAGTTCTAACCAAAATTTTTACATCAGAAATGGAAAGCTCTCACGAATCCGTTGTGATCGAAAAAATTAACGTAAGTAACCAGCCATTCTGATAGCTACATTTTCATCCAATTATCTCAGTTCTATGACTTTGTTTTATAAGCTATTAGTGCTGATCAACGCGTACACTGATAATTTTAAGCAATAACTTTGAACTGTTATTGGCAACACGACTGATGAGGCCTAATAGTCGCAAAAATTTCTAAAGGTGGCTACATCTGTTGAGAATTCATCAATTAATCAATTTCCAGGTTAGTTGCTTTAACCTGGAATCTCTTACAGCTGAGAAAAATGAGACTTGTTGATAAAAGACATGGAGGAGTGTTGCACCGATTGAGCAGGTCAAATAAACGAGACTCATCCCTATGTGATCGCCGCTGCAATATTTAAATACATTCGAGCACCACACGTCTCCTTCAAACCTTTTATTTACAATTTTTGAATAAAACTTAGAGACCAAGAAAGTGAAATGAAGATGAAGAAGGAAAAGCAGACATTACTTGCTTTATTGCGGAAGATTTACCTTGGTGTAACTAATCAGATGTTGGCCAGAGATTTAATTAATATTCATGTCCAGATATTTTGATATTGAAGAATTTAAACAGTTCTACTTGCTTCAATTTTTGTTCAAAGTGTAGTATGTTTTAGTATGTGTAGTATGTCTGTGGTTTTATTGATCTACTCCACCTCATCATTTCATGGTGAGCACACTTTTTGTTTTCGTGGAGAGACAGAAAAACAAAGTGGTATTTTGACACTAGAGGTGGCCCGTTTCGCTCTTGCTTCCATAAAGGATAGTTCGGCCAGTTCAATCATTGACCATTTTCTCTGCACAAAATCGCTTAAATTGTCAAAAGAAATTGAATGGAAATAATAGCAGTGCTTTCCATGAACTCTCAACACAATATTTGTCGGGAGGATGATTAGTCTAGGAAATTTAAGTAAAAAAATAGCCGTAGTTGGAATATTGCAACATAGGCAATAGCCCATCAAATCAAATGAAGACAATTGAACTCCACCATAGTTGTCGACGCTATTCAATGAGTTGCTGTCATAGTGATCTGGTGTATAGGGAGTCAATTCACTGGGCATGACACTTGTGTTTTGCTCAATTACAAACCTGGTGATGTCATTTTTGAGCGCCTTGCCAAGAGACATGAGACCTTGAACATCATCAATGTCAACGTTCAGCAATTTGTTTGTAATTACACATGAATAGGAATAGATTGGGTGTGCACTAATCATTGCTTGGCATGTGATAAAATGCAAAAAAATGACACGAAAAATTGAGTAGGTTATGTAGACTTAATATTCCTTGAGCTTTGTCTAATATTTAAAAATATCTTTCAGGATGTGTAACAGATGAAAATTGAAAAGACCGAGTTATAATTCGAAAACGTTTGTGAAGTCTCGTTGTCTCAGATATTTTATCTGATTATTTCGAAAATATTTAATTGCGCAATTGAAATATTAACAGCATTTTGAGTCTATTATGAGCGTGGACATTTCTAGTTAGTGAATAGCATTTTCTGTTCCATGTTCGAAATAGACATATCCGCTAGCGAAGCACAGCTTATCCCTTTGATTTCTAATAAAGCTTGCTGCTCAGAATACTAATGTTCAACTGAAGCGACATGACAAATACAATGGTTGTCAGATAAGTGCAGGTTGAAAAAACAATCAGACAATCACTCGAGCGAGTACATAGAAGAGTTGAAGCACTTAACTGCTTCGATTGGCTTCCATAGCACTAGGAGTTGGTTCCGAAAATTTCGGGCTAGTTCGGCAAACACATGAGCAGTTCTCACTTAATAGCTCACCAAAGGCCTTTATGTATCTTGCATTCAGCTTGAGTCGCATCCGAAGACACTAAAGCATCATGAACATCATGTTTATATTATGGAGTCTTGCTTGTCTTCAACTAACACGTTGACAGCTGTAACCAAAATGAGCACGTCTCGGTGAATTCAGATTTTTCCTTTTCGAAACTAATGCTTCTTTTCGCACGCACTGATGATGACCTGGCTAGTTTCTGAAGTCCTTAACTTGATGGACCATGCGTTTGCTTGACAGAGTATTTATACTTATTTTAAATCCGTCAATTCTGCTGTCGCAATTGATCAGTGTCTTCAATTAAAACATTTTATTCAGATTATCTTTTTATCATTTAATAATCTGAATACTCGGAATATAATAATCTTTTTTTTAACATAATTGGTTAATTTCCGCGAATTAACAAACGTCGTCATTTTACACGTGGTCTACAAATTATGGAAAATTGTATGACATCACATAGACGATCTTAATTCAACGTAGCAAAGTGCGTCAAGGTAACAAAATTAAAAAAAACAAAACAAGCTAATGACTAGTTAATTTTCAATAGGTACAAAATATGATTTAAAAGAAAATTTTTATATCCTAAAATGTCAAAAAAAAATTTAAAAAATGCTTACTAGAAGGACAAACAACGCTTCTCCTCTCCTCATGTGTAATGAATTGGCGAGTAAGTCGTTCTGTTCAAAATTATGTTTATCACTTATATATTGAAAAGATCCTATTTAACAGTCTGCCCATTCAGATGATAAGAGGACAGGTCTGTTTCCAATCAAAATACCAGATCTAGCTAACACAAGTGGGATTACGCTATCTAAAATCTCTACCAGGTGTGTAAGAGAATTAATGTTAGTTCCTTAAGCTAAAACGTGAAATAAAATTCTACAAAATATGCATACAAATTATTTGACTATTTTTAATGAGGTCATCAACAGGAACTTGGTCAGGACGATCGCGTTTCGACCGCTTCATCCTGGACGCTCAAACCCGACCAAGCGCGGTCCTGTAAATTTAAGATGCACAGCCTCAAAAGTTATATTTATAATAGGGAAAGATTAGCATCTATCAAAAAAAAAAAAAAAAAAAATTTCTATTATTTACTTTGGTGTAAGGTGTCCATGAAATATTGCGCGTCCTGGACATTGCTGATCAAAGTGTAAAATTCCGTTAATATTTATGAAACAGAATAGTCTATCGCTGTGAGGGAAAATATGTTTGCAATATTTACCATGAAGTGCATATCGTAAACCACTTGTTCAGTGGTCAGTGATTGATTATTGCCTCAACTGTCGATGACAATCACATTTGTACCTATGATTGAACATCACAACCCCTTTGGCTTCAATGATTTCTTCGTAGGACGAATGCAGCTTGTGCTCGTTGCATAAGATTGTTTTTTCATTTGTGCAAATTGGCAGTTAAATGAAAATGACGTGCTCTTCCTGCGTCGTTTGCCGATAAACAATTCTTGCTTCAGTTTTCTTGAATTCCATGGCTTTCAAAATCAAACAGTTTTTTAAAGTAGACGGTGTGTATCACAGTTGTCCTACTTATTCTACATTAGCCAACTTAAAAGAATTCTTCCCACTTTTTTTGTTTAGTGTGCGAAACACCCGTCTTTCAATTAGATGCTTCACTGTTTTGAGTTTTTTCTAGAATTTTACTGAGTCCAATCTCAAATATAGAAATGTTTACTATCCAGTGCGGAGTTTAATTCAGATGCATCAGTTTAACAATTTCGTAGCTTGACAGCCACTAAGCCTCTGAAGCGATTATGGCTGATTTGTGCACTTGCTTAATTTAATAGGCCTACATGACAAAAATTATGCGAATGCAAATCCAGCATTGGTAATCATAAAGATTTCAGTGTGCTAGCTCGCTTGATCATCGAATGGGAAGATGTCCCAAGACTTAAAATTCATGCACAAAGCTACCTTAGCAACCGGAGACTGCGTTTTGCCCTACAATGGTTCGTTATGTCTAGTCGCACGACAAGGGCACGATTCACAAGCAATGAGTAGCCTATTGTGCCATCCGTCAGCCTCGATATTTTATTCTAGTTTGGACGATTTCGAGCGGTATTGAGGGGCCCTTGTAGGACGAAACGCAGCGTCTACGTTTGCTAGGGCCTATAGAATTTTTCTTGTGCTTTCTTGGACCGTTCTTCATGTCTGAGGACATTTTTCGAGCGGTGTCTAGATGCCTTTGTAGGGCGAAACGTAGCTTCTACGGCTGCTGTTGGAATTTCCTTGTGCTTACATTGTTCATGTTTCAGGACATTACCTATCCAACATAGTGACTTTCAGGTGTGCTACTTGATGATGATATTCTGCCTTAAGTTGCAATAAGAAATTCCTAACGTTCCTATCACACACCGGTATGAAAATGCTGTAGCTGCTATATTTTTCGTCGAAGTTCATACATGGGACTTACTATTCATAGAAACGTCCATTGATCCATAATTGATCGATTCACCCTCGTTTGAGGATTTCTTTCCACATGTAACAGTATGGGGCTGCAACTGAAAAGGACATTATTATCTTAGACATTCACTTTGAAAAGAAGATATGCATGTCCGCACTTTCATGAATTTTCTATTTTATTGCATCACTCCAGCATTCGGTTGATAACATTGATCTGAAAATAAGAAATTTGAACTCAGTATTGCACTGGTAATGAAATATTTTGAACTAAAGATCGAACTGGATGACAGTTTTTCAATTGTTGAGTTTCATCATGAGTTTTTTAAGCCAATGCTGAGCACCAGGCCAGTTTCAATGTCGACGATATAATTGTATGGCGCAGTTACTTTCCATTTATAGATGAATCTTGAAATGACATGAAGATTGTAGTAAGTTGTGAACGATAGGAAACGTGTATTGAGATTGTATTTACACAAAAGACTCAATGTTAAAAGGAGGGTCATTCGAATCATTGGTAGAGATCATTGTCAGATCAAGTTATTTGATGCAGGTGACAATATATACAAAAGACTACTCAATAAAGTGTCAAACCAGTCTGAGCATCCTCTAAGACAGTTCTTTGAAATTCGTGAACCTACAAGAAATTCGAGAAAAATTCACAGCAACATGCGTCGACCGAGGACGAAGACAAGCAGATATTCTTCTTCATTTGTAAAATATTGTTGCTGATCTGTGTATCTTCAACTATGTACATGTTGATATTTGTGATGTGCTCGCCGCATTCTGCGAGGCAAATAAAGCAATTCTTATCATATCTCATCTTACTGTGGTTGGAGTTACGTAGGTGATATATCACGTTCTCTAGGGGAGAGGAAGAAAGGACATAAAAGAGCAGTACAACTTCTTGCCATGGACCGTTCTGAAGTGGCAAGACACGCAATTGAAATATACCATCGAGTTGACATGGCGAGCGTGTGTTCCAACGACAATTAGCAGGCTTGGCGAATGAGGGTCATCAAGGAGGCGATGTGGTCCAGGCATTTCAGTTCGGGTAACAAAACGAAGCATGACTTTGGAGGATTGTGGAGCGATCTTATATAATTTCACTTTTTTCCATGCACGTTTTTCGTGACTTAGTAGGTATTTTTCCTGTCCTTAACTTTACTCATCAGCATTTTACATTAGTAACTTTCATGTGAATAATGTGATTTGATCATCTGTTGACTGTCTAATGCACATTTAGCCTACTTGATTTGTACTCGTTGCTGTAACTGGGTCTGTAGGTCAGACCACTTCATTCTGTCTCTGAAGATGATGCGCTGCGCGCACTGAAAGCGCTTCGAAAATTTAATGTTTTCTTTTCACACCGCGACATCAATCGGTGGTGGGGTCATCAACCAACGTAAATAATTTCTCTTATGGATTATATCTAGATTCTGTGTAGACTTGTCTCGATCGTTTAATAGCCGACGAATTGTCTCGTCACCCCAACCACCACAATTTTTAGACATTCCTTCAATTCATTCTATCTGGATTCTGGGCAGTATGGGAGACTCGTCTCGATTGTTAAGTACTCCACATTTCTTTTTTCCCGCTCAGATTTTTGTAGAATTCTTTCTGTCTCAATTTAATGCTCTATGTTTTCTTTTGCCCGCTCCTGTTTTCCTATCATGTTCTGTCTCGATAAAATGCTCGACGTCATCTTTTTCCCGCTTCTATTTTTAGAGAATTTAGTATGTTTCCATTAGCTCATTAAATTTCTGTTTGGAGGGATTCTATTCTATATTTATCAAATCACCTTCTCAAAGCACCTTGTCATGGTCTTGGAGTTCATGCCAAGAGATTCGTAATTCAGAGGATCTACGCACCACTGATCCCTCCTCCGGTCAGGCAGCCGAGGAATTTGCTTTGTCTCACAATCTTAGTCAAATTTCCACTTGTCTTACCAGAGTACCTGACCGAGTAGGGGACACTGGATATCTCCTTGACCCGTTTCTCACCTCAAATCCAACTAGCTTTTCACACAATGTTATTTCTCCCCTGGGCTCCTTTGATCACTGTGTTATCAAAGTTGCTTGCAAACAAGCTTACATGACGCCGTCTGCACCTTTACGTAGAACCGTTCAGCAATTCTCCAAGGCAAACTGTTGTGGCTTCCGCACTTTTTTAGTCAAGTTCAAGCTGTGAATTTGATTCTGAGCGACAACGTCCACAAGTCGGCACAAGAACTGACAGTGGATTCAGATAGGGATGTTGGCCTACATTCCTCACCGTACTTCCCAAATGAAGCCCCACTTCCAACTTTGGTTTTCACCAGGATGTGCAGCTGCAAACTGCCAGCGTGACCACTTTTCCACAAGTACAGACGTTTCAGTACCGCTGGTAATCTTGAATTGTACAAAACCGCTCGAAGAAATTGCAAGGAAACCATACATCAGGTCAATGCGCTCTGTATGAACGGAAATCCATTGCTACCTAAAAGCTTGTTTCTATGGACTTCTAGAGGATTTGCAGCAGTGTCACCAATAGTAACAAATCCTCCATCCCAGCACTTCGTCATGCCGAAGTCAGTACTTCTATGGCGACAACCTCAGCAGACAAAGCCGAGCTTCTTTTGCGAAGAATTCAGCATTGGACGATAAAGGTAGAATTCCACCTCGAATTTCCCACGCGCAATGATGAGTCAGCTAGTTCTTCTTCAGTCACTGTCGAAAATTCAAAAAATCATCGCAAGTCAAGGTGAGACGAGATTGTTACGGAGTTGCTGATCAACTCCACAAACTTCTTTCCTTAGTGACCAGCACATATCTGTCGTCTTAGATGGCCAAAAGTCTTCCACCAAGGTTTTTAATGAAGGAGTTCCTCAAGGGTAAATTTTGGGACCCACTCTTTTTCTGCTATGCATGAACGACCTCCCAGACTGCCTAGTGAGTAAATTGGTGATGTATGCAGATGACACAATAGTTTTCAATTCCAATGAGCGACTAGCTAGGAACACTCAGCAACGTCAGCGGTTATTCGACGTTCTTAATGAAGACCTACGCAGGGTCTCTGAATTGGGCGTCAAATGGCTTGTTTCTTTTAATCCAATAAATAGTATTCTGCACTCACGACTTGAAGGAGATGATGATGATCATAGCGTTAAGATGTCAGATAATAGTATCAGAGAACAAGATTCCATCTCCTTCCTTGGATTGGCGGTTACGAAAGACTTGTGATTGAAGCCGTACATCCAGTTCATCAGCAAGCATACAGTTAAACGCATTGATCTCTATCGTGCCAGCAGCTATCCTCCACCACAGACTGTCTGCTGTCTTTACAAGTTCACTTTTCATCCTTCGATGCAGTATTGTTGCCATCTGTGGGCCGGCGCCCTACAAGCACACTTTAACCTCTCGAACGGGCTTGTCAAGAATCTTGCGGGTGAAAAACTTAGGGCCGTGCGAGTCGGGCTTTTGTCAAACTCGAGTCGCTTCGAGTCGAGTCAGGCAAAATAAGACCCGACGAATAGAGACGCACAAAATAAGGCATATGGCTCATAGGAAAGGAACAATTAAGGTGGACGTCCATCGGAATTTCAGAAGTACTTGTTGCATCAAATCTAGTAGGGTCTGCTAGTATGTGAAAAATAAAACAAGATAGGCTAGGAGACAGGTTTTGCTGTCTACCTGGTAGGGATTGCTGGTAGACCTCATGAGCTAAGTAACAACGTCAACGTCACCAGGAAAAGGATCCATTGATATTGACTCGAATAGTAGCAGATGAGATGACTGATGAATCTCTTTAGTCAACAGCGTGCTAAGGCAATGACTCCGCTACAGGAATTTTTACAGACAAATGAACGGGATAATGTTATGCCTTATCTTCAACAGCGATATCTACTTGCTACACTCATGTGTCTGAGGCCTTTCCGGGTATCATGCTAAGAGAATTTGATATTGCTTGCTTAACTTGCTTATAACTCGTGCCACGGCGTAGCATTTTGATATTGGAGTACGTTTTTTAATTTGAAGGGGTCCTACTGATGGATGTCCGCCAAAGAAAGCATGTAAGAAAGGTGGCATACAAAAATCAGCGGAAAAGAGGAATAAACGAATTGCGACCCTTTTCCTCATGAAATCTGCAAAACAGTTCATCGTTTGTTAATTAGCTTTATATACATTGTATAAGATGGATCACATTCACTACGTCACCAAACTTATCCCTTTGAAAGTTGAAATAAGAATCCGATTGACTTCGAGAAATTTATTGCAGTGCAGTGGTATGACAGTATTATGATGTGACCTACCATGATTTCAATGAGAGTTGAATTCAAGGACTGACGGCGATGCTATTGACAAACAGATACGACGGTTATAAAGTCGGAGATGTATGTAGGCGACTGTCAGTGGCGAAGTGGTTCTTCATGAGGTTTAGTCAATTAGTCATGTGGTCCAGTGAAAAATAAGAAGATCATAGATAAATAAGAAGAAAGAATAAAATAATAATAAGAGAGATTCACTCACTCAAGATGTCACTATCTGGGTGACACGGCCGATACGGAAAGAGATTGAGATAGGAATAATCAATCGTCTCCCCTTGACTGATGTGATTGGCCGTCGTTAAATGTGACTGAATTTAGGGAACATTTCATTGCAACCTCAACAATATTGCTGTGACCAGGCTGTGACCAAAACATAATGCTGAATAAAAACGTTAAAGTAGTAAGTCATAAAAGAAATTCAATGTAATCGAAATAAGAAAGCTATGCAAGCACGATATATTTTTACACATGTTCGCCAGCTCGATTCGAATACTCATCGTCGTTCGAATACTCGTCGAGTCGAGTACTCGACTTGACTTGACATTTTCGAGTACTCACAGGTCCCTAGAAAAACTCGCTTACGAGTTGTAGCCACTTTCCGTCAGACGGGATGTTACTTCACTTAGTCTCCTCTACGGACAACATTTCAGTAGAAGCAGCTCTGCAGGAGATGAGTTCGTACCCAAGCCTAGGATCTCCTCCAGAACCATACGTAGAGCTAGCACCTTCACATGCTATCATGTGACCTTATAACGCAGACGCACTGTGAGTTGCTCGAAGAGTTATTTTGTTCGCATGGCGCAGCTTTGGAATCAGCTTCCCCACCCAACTTCCCTGACCAATACAATCTTGATGCTTTCAAGAGGCGTGCGAACAGGCTTCTGATAGGGACAGATTAATCAGATTAAAATATCATTTTTTTCTATTTTAAATAATTTGATTTAATCTATTTTCATTGAGTAATCCCTAGCTTCGTTCTTGGCTCTTAGCTGTGCTAGGCGTGAAAATTCTGTAAAAAAATACGCGACACTTTCTTTTCCCTCCACTCCTTTTTTTGGGGATTCTATCCTATCTGGCTTTTGGTCTGGGTGAGAGACTTGCTTTGATTGACTATAAAAAGAAGAGACGTTTTCTTTTGGAGCTTGTATTTTCGGGAATTGCTCCACTTTATGCTGTCTGGATTCTGTGTGTGATACTTGTCTCGACCCTGAAATGCTCTACATCTTCTTTTTCTCGCTCATTTTTATGAATTTCTTGTTTGCTCTGACGTACAATGCTGTATAGACGTCTTTGGAACTCGGGTCTTGTGTCCTACTCCGTTCTTCCACGTGATAGTATTTCGCAAAGCGTCATCCATCAAAGACATTTGATTTTCTATTGTTGATTCGTTAGACTTCTCCGCTGCCGATTGCTTTTCAAGTGATTGACGCTTAATTATGCTTTGTCCAGGTCTGGGTGTGCAGTTAACAGACAATTCAGATATATTCAGCTGAAAATTTTGAGTGGAAAAACCAGATGTCGCACTTCACGAAAACTGAAAAAGCGTGTTGCACATGTGGAATTAGGGAATGCGTTGTGGTTGTATGTTTTAACTTTAGTTAATCCTATTAAGGCGAATTGGACGCCTTCTAAATAGCCTCTTCATTACGTGGATTATATTTATTATTAGGACTATCAAGTCTAAAAGTCATTCATATTTGCATCCTCTTTTGCCAAATGTCGAAATATTTTCACATAAGTGTCTTTTGACATATCAAGGCTTTCGATCGAGTTTGGCTCCATGCTCTTTTCGAGAAGCTTATTTCCCTCGGTATCCATGCTGAATTAATCCTAGATTCTTTCACGACCAACGCTGGTGTCCGTCATGGGTATATTCTCTCAGCTATCCTCTGTCTCATGTTTATGGATAACCTATTTCTTACAAAGAATCCAATTCACTTTTCTTGCCGATGGGTCCTCGACGATCTATGCACATCTTCTCTACCCCGATAATCAACCTTTAGATCAGGATAGAATGACATTACTCACTTATTCAGCCCTGACTTTCGGAGAATTCTATCTTGTATCTGAAACATAGTCAAGTTTCATGAAATCAGCACTCAGTTGATGTTTTTTCGTATCAACGTGTCCGAGTGAGGTCTGTCACTTCACTGCTAAGACTGGGCATTCCACAAAAGACCACATATTGCACGGTGTGGTGCTGTCTGACCATTAGAATGGTCACTCCACATCCGCCAATTTGCCTGACGGCCCTTTCGAAGTCTCGAGTATTGTTTCGAGCGCGTGCTTACGCTCTAGGTTATAACCATAGGTGCTAGCATGAACCTTAAGCATTTGTTCATTCTTTATAAGGTTCATGTTTGTCTTGTGATGGAGTTTTTCTCACACGGCTGGTAATCAGGCCCTCAGAGCACTTTGATATTCTCGATCGTATTCAGTACAAAACAGTTCGTCTGATACGATGCTAATATTCTTCAAAAAATATGACATGGTTTTGAAACCGTAGAGTAGACGCGCGTTCCTCCTCTATCACCACTGTCTTAGATCTCATGAACTTCTGGTAGCCTGGTCCACGTCCTCGCTCTTTTGGCGGATTCATAAAAGTAAGTGACTACGCGAATCCATGCCTTGATATTAGTCTTCGTTGTCGGACTGAACAATTGAAGAGATCTATCCTTCTACCATTAAGCAGTTAAGTTGTGGAAGAAGCTTCCTTTGGAGGTATTCAACATCTGTAAGTGTCGTCAAGGGGGCTGTTAGTAAACTTCCACCGAGTTCCATGGAAAGTTGACATCTGAAGCCTTTTTTCTTTAATGTGCATGTGCATTGTGCATCCTCTCTGCTATTGTTTATTTTTATAATGCCATCGCTTTATTCAATGCCTTCATCTTTAGTCTTATAGTTGTTACCCATTTTTTCTGCTTTTACATTCCCACTTCTGTTTCTTTACTTTTCTATTTTACTTCTTCTCTTTTAAACATTCTTGATTTTCAGTTAATATTTATAAGCAACATATTTCATAATCGCCAGTTATAAATACCGCAATCGCACAGCTTTTCTACTTTATCTTCTTCACACTTCCGTCACTTTTCTTTCTTGCCTTTGATCATATGCTATGGGACAAGTTGCTCCTCAAGCTTTGATTAAAAAAGTCAACAAAGAAAGGACAAAATGGAGGGAGAGCAAGATAACTAACATAAACGATCGTGCTTTGTGCGTGTCGTGTTGAGTCTTGTCATTCGTGTCGTGTTCTTTTATCGTGCTTTTACAATTGTAGTTGTGTTTCATTTTCATACTGACAATGATTCATTGTAAATTCATTGATTTAGTTTGACAACATAAGTTGTTGTAGCTAGACAAGTTATGCACCTTTTCACTCTCAATTTCGGACAGGAGAGATTCAATTTCGGACAGGGGAGATTCACTTTCGGACAAGGGAGCTTCAATTTCGAACAAGAGAGATTCAATTACGGAAATTTAATACATATTACATTTTGTAGCCGCTGTAATAGGCAAGAGCTAGTTCTGAACATCCAAAGAAGTTCAGAATTAATTGAAATACATCTTGAAACTTGTATATCCATAAACCCAACTTGATTAGAATACCTATCTGCTCATAAAGTCTACTGAACATCTCAAAACATGGGAAGTAATGCAACAACAAATATATATATTTCAAATCTTATCTATGAATTACAAAATGTGATAATTTCATATAAAAATCTCATGCAATAGCATTAAGAATACAAAACTTGCAAAAAAGTCATCTACCAGTTGGGACATTTTCTCCATTGCTGGCGCGTGCGATTATTGGTTGCACATTGTTGAAGTAGGCCTGCAGCTACGCTATACAAGATTTGAAAAACCGATTGGCGGACAACTTCACACAAAATTCTTCGACGTCTAGCTGCCAGATACTCTCCTACGTTTTCTGCAAGAATCTCTTCTCTCCTCTCGCGAAATTCCTGCTTCACACACGATTTGAATGCGCTCAATTGGCGAGCAACTGAAAGAATAAGGACCTAGTCGAAGCAAAAATCCAACTTCTTCCATCTCGTGAATATTTCGAAAATTACATTTTCCAACTGTTCTTCGGCATTAATGTGTCATGGCGCATTATTGCAAACAATTATTTTCAATTGCTTTCTGCAGCGCGGCCTTCAGCAATGTCTGATAGGCACTTCATAAAATCGTCAGCCTTCAATGATCCATGATCAGTGGAAAATGATATCAGGGAAGTCGGAGAAATACTTGCAACGCAATGTATATTTGCTTCTCTGGTTGTTAGCAGTACAGCAAGTGCCCTCTCGCTCTTCAAAGCTCGCCCTCTGGTTCTCCTCACGTGTTGGTTAAAATTTGACTCGTAAGTAATGGAGATTCGTTTGGGCCTATTCTTTTCGCTTTCCTTTGTTTGTTTTGTTATTAACAGAATCCAATTCCACACGTAAATCCTTGATAGTAAAAGGAAGACCGTCTAAATGTCGTGAAATAGTTTGCTGCGTTACTTGTAGATTGAATTCAGACAACAAAATGTCCTTCAATTCCATTAACGTTAAATCTGGGTTTTCTTCAATTCTTTGAATCAAAAGTGCTTCGTGCTCCTCGTATAATTTAGTATTTCTACGTCCACCCCACTTTAATATGCTTGATATCACACTCTTCAGTATATGGAGTACTTTGCCGATACCGTAAGGATCATCAGACTCCAATATTTGCTAAATGTGTGAATCATACTTTTTGTACTTTCGAGTGGGTGGTGACGTATTGATGAAAAACAAAATGGCTAGGAATATTGGACACACGATTCAGCTAGGTCATCAGTCGACAGAATGAAGCTCGCAAACTAAAGCAAATGCTTAGCTTAGGCAAGTAAGAACAGACAATTCCATACTGATGACGTCAATGGTTGCTTTCGCAACAACCGAATAATAATAGCAAGAGTAATCGTGTGTTTCATCCATTCATAAAGAAGCTTCTATCATACTCTATGGCTTTCATCTTGCCTGCTTTCACCTATCATGCGCACTGCTATGTTCAATAGACTTAATGAGCAGATAGGTATTCTAATCAAGTTGGGTTTATGGATATACAAGTTTCAAGATGTATTTCAATTAATTCTGAACTTCTTTGGATGTTCAGAACTAACTACTGCCTATTACAGCGGCTAGAAAATGTAGTAAAAAAGTATTAAAAAATTGTCCGAAATTGAATCTATCCTGTCCGAAATTGAGAGTGAAATGCATTTGATTCAATGTCGATGAAGGGTAAATGAATGACCTTCCTTTGTTGCTCTTGCGCATGTATATCGACTAGCAATGCTATAGATGACTAATACATGGCCTAGCCATGAGCTTCAAGCGCCTCTTGTGCTCACCCTTTCCATTTACGGTTGTGCGAACCAGCGGCATTCCTGCCTCCTCAACCACATCCTTTGCATGCGAAGAGCGAAGATGGATTTTCAGCAGCGGGTTTGTCATAGACATGCGAAGATGGCATATGAGTCCAGGGCAGCTTGGTAAGCAGCTTTCCGTTAGATCGGTCACAGACTTGTAGTCTATGGGACCGCAGTTACTAACTTTTAATCCAATTCAAATATTAAATAATAGTGATAGGTTTATTGCACATTGGAGATGTTCGGACATGGTATTGCATCACAATGGGAGCTACGTGTACACGTCTGACAGAAAAGTGAGCATTAAAATAAATGAATCGGCAGTCAAGTGTATTTGATAAACGATTAGCCACATCTATTGGTCTTCGACATCTCTTTACGACTACTGTTTCCAAGGCTGGAGTACCTGGTAGATTCAAAATTGTAAATAATGTTCAATGGGTGGCTGGGGCAGTGGGTTTTCCGCGCAAGGCATATTCCCTATAGTCCGGCAGCCAGAACAAGTTTCTGTAGGGAACGAGGCCGAAAATGAGTCTTTAACAGAATGATGTACACCCTATGCCTACTACAAATCGGTGTGTCTGCCGAGTTCTAGTGAGATCCTCTTCTTGTCAGACACGATCAAAGAAAAACACATGTAAATCCAATGAGACACAGATTGCAGTTTTTGGTTAAGATGAAATGTTTTCTCATGTTTTCATTGATTAAACGAAAAGCACTGTGCCCAGAATCATAATTTGTGACATGGAATGTCTCGAGGTAATTTCCTTTCATGTTCATGCACCCCTGTCCATGAAGCTAAGGACATTTAGAATTGGCGAGCCTCTTTATGTCGGCAAACGCAAACATTTTGAGCAACTTTATCCACTTTCAACCACATTCTCACATACATTGCCGATCAGAAGTATGATAATAGCACATGCACATCATAGGAAATGACCTGAAGACATTCCATGTCAGAAATTTTGATTCTGGACTTAGTACTTTTCGTTTTATCAGAGAAAACATAGAAAATTTCATTTTAACCAAAAGCTGCAATCTGCGTCTCATTGGATTAACATGTGTTTTTCTTTGATCTTGTCTGACAAGAAGAGGAACTCACTGGAACTCGGCAGACGCACCGACTCGTAGTAGGCATAGGGTGGACATCATTCTGTTAAAGACTCATTTTCGGCCTCGTTCCCTGCAGAAACTTGTTCTGGCTGCCAGACTACTGGGTCACTACAGAAATTCTGAAATTTCTCTACGCGGCAGATGAAGCATCCTGCACAATCGGTCCTCGAATTTTGTGAGTTGATTGAAGTGGCATTTCGCAATTGCACCATGCAGGATACCCGTAGCTTGCGACCGACCGCATTAATATGAAATAAACATTCATCTCATTCTTGGGTGCCTCTTCTTGTCTCAGAACATCCAGCGCGTAGAACCTCTTACGGATATTTGACAGGACTTTTTGAGGATATGTAATCCATGTGATATCGCTGTCGATAGTGAGTCCTAGGAGTTATATCGAAGTGGCAAGATGAATATGGGAGTTGAATAGCTGATATTTCAAGGAAGAAAGTGGGTGAGCGCTTCAGTCGAAAGTGTAGAAGGTTGGTCTTGATGCTGTTGAAAGCTAACCATTTGTGGAAAACCAAGTGACAAATGTGATTTAACTCCAATGGAAGATTGTCGCTAACCCATTCAATAACAAAATACAGCAAGTACATGTCGTCCGCGAATGGGTTAGAAGACTGGTCTGGAAAGGAAATTTTTAACTATAAACTTCTTGAACGAGAGAACTCCACCTTGAGGAACACCACTTGTCACCACGCAAGGTTGAGAGCATGAGATATCCAGTTTTGCCAGTTGCTCTCTAGATGGCAGACAGGTATGAGGAGATCCAACCAATGAATGAAGGAAGCAAGCAATGATACCATCGTTCTGAGAGACAGCTGGTTAAATATCTTTGAGTAATCGATTGACAACTATCACACACCCCCAGGAGTATCTAGAAAGACCAATATCATGTTCATTAGGAAGGTGATTGTTGTGACTGAACTATTACCATTGTTTTTGTATTGAATCACATTCCTTTAAAAATATATTTTGTGTTACATCCGTCTTTGATGTAAGCGATTTGAACTTCGTGTCATATCGTGCTTCGGCTGAAAAACGTCGTGTCGTGTTGAGGACAAATTTCCGACGACTGCAGAGTTCTGACACACCTACACCTACTAATATTGAAAACTTCGAAAGAAATTGATACCACGGATTGGATGAAGTAACTAATTAATGCCTGAATATTAGGTAAAAGCTTGTGGGTATGATAATATGAGTTTGAATTTGAAGGATTTATTAAATTTTGCACATGGATTTATTCAAAATCAATTAATGTATTGCATTTACGTCAAATTCAATAACCGTCTCTGTGAAAGTCATGCGCGTAAGCTGTGGATCGCATCTTTTTGATCAAGGCAATATTTTATTTATTAATTTTGTTAACCTAACCTGTGTTTTCATGTGACATTATTTAATGAGCATAACTGTTAAGTACAGTAAAAATTTAATATTTATAGCTTGCATGTGTCAAGGATCCTATTCTCTAGTATTTTATGATGACTTCGTCAGACTACCATCAGGACAGGTTATGACAAGTAGCTAAGGAATCAAACTTATTCGTTTGTGATAACAGAATTAAAGATAAAAACTTGGATGTTAAATGTAAGAAAGAAGATTTTTCAAACACTTACTATTTCATTATTCAATGTTTCTATTATTTTCTATTCTACAGCCCAATGGAAGTCAGATATTCAGGTTCTCCGTCCACGATTTCTCGATGGCGCGTCCGAAGAGGTCAAATGGTTTCTTCGTCTACCATCCTGTGTACATTATCAGATGTGGATGCAAATGGCGAGGAACGACGGGTTCTTTCCGTAGGAAGTGGAAAGATAACTGCAGTATTGAAAAAGGAGGGAGATGCAGTCGCTGACAGGTATACATGATGTTTACTTTGAATATATTTGTGCTTTGAATAATTCAAACAACTACGACTGTGAAGAAAGCTGTACTTAGGCCTGTGATTTTCCGAGAATTTTAACTGAAATTATTTGTGACACTGGTAGAATCATCGCAAGGGCGTCTGGTTCCTATCGTAAAAGATGCATCGCAAATAATTCAATTCAGGTACCATCTCTATTGTGTCTTACTTATTACCTGTTCGCAATTTATGTGTCTCATTGTGACGACAATCGAAAGCGCTCAATCAATGGAACGATCCGATCCTTTTACTTACACCATCACTTTCGGTATTCAAGAGGCAAGTATCTACGATAGTTCTAAGGTACCAATTTTAAGCACGTACACGAACTGTAGTGACAAGTTGATCGATGACAGCATCTTTGCACTCTCGATGGCATCAACTTCAATGAAGAGATTTTAAAGGAGAGAGGAGCACAATATTCTAAAATGGATCTTGCACACCAAATACATATTTTTAACTTAGACTCCAAATGGATGAATGGTCACAAACGGCTGATGACATCAAAACGTGAAGCATCCTTTTTAGTTGTACTTTTCTCGCGAGAATTATATTTGATGGCATCAAATATACATCGTATAGGCCCTGTACGAAATGAGCATCGTATAGAGCGCAAAGGCAGGACTCAGCCACTATTATGAAATTGATACAAAGCATTATCTTGAACGAGATATATATGTACTGTATTTGATGCAATAATGGAGTACTATCTGTTTACTGATTATTGATGTTTTCTCATTAAAGTCGGAGAAGGTCTCTATTGTGTCAATTTTAAATTATGGGAGTTTAGAAATTATAATAGTACAGCGTTACATTACACTGTCACGAGAAGCGTAGACTATTTTTCTATCATTCTTTCAGGGGTGGAGTGGTCCTAGTGGTGACGCGAATTCGCGTGTTACGCGAGATAAGAGCCTCTGGCACGAAATGGGAGTGTCAATGCGTTACATTCTTACGATAGCAATTTTTCATATTTATGTCAACTTGTTATTTTTCCTCATTGTTATAAAATCATTGCGAAGTGCTCAATTATGTCAGTCAGCGGAAGTCAGTTGTCTTAATGAAGATTCGCCGTAGGTTAGGCCTACTTGATGCAAGAATTTCAGGCGCAGCTGATTGGGACAGCTTAGATTTTCCTGAGATTCTTCTAAGTACTGTCACCCAGTATCCACTGATAAGTAGCATGCACTGAGAAGAATTAAATTGAAAGGGTAATTTTCTGTGAGATAGTCACGAATTTCTCCTCTATAAACAGTATTTTTGATTTGCACACGATTGTATCATCTCAGGTTTCGCGAGGATCTAGATGAAAAAATATTTTATCTTTTTTTGAAGAAGTTTTTACACGAATTCCATGGCAATGATATCATGCGGATTGCTTCTTCTTCGTCAGCCATACATGCCACTGCAGGCAGATGACCTCTACAAATGTCTCCATTGTCTTCGGTCTTGCGCCTCTCGCATCCACATTTGATTTGTGAAGATTGCATACATAAGCAAAAGATCAAAAATTAAATGAGTACTAACTTGCAGAAAAGTAAAACTGTCTGTCAAATAGTTAAAGTTTGTTATTTTTCTGAAGAATCTATTACTCATGAAAGTGAAATGCAAATCAACGTTCTATAATTCATTGTCGTACTGTAGCAAAGAATATGCAGCAAAGAATATGCAGCAAAGAATATGTGAAGTTCATATTTGTTCATCAAAGCGAGGGATTGACCGATAAACTTGTTTTTGCAAGACGAATTTCTTCGTGTCGTCAAGAATAATACCAAAAGTCACGAATTTCATTCAGTGATTGGAAAGATATTTGTCAATACTGCAGCCTCCTGCTGTGGTAATAGTGATGAGGAAATCGTTTGTGCTGTGGAGCTTAAGTTCTCCCTTTATGATACAGAATTGTCGCCAGGAGCGTAATTCTTCGAACCCAAAGACGTCTGATAGACAGACTGCATTACCGTCTTTTCAAATGCCAAAGTTTAGTGCATGTCAAGTGATAACATGTCAACTTGTACAATGAATGTCATCTGGCCCAGTTAGGACTCTCTCTCCCCTATACGCCTTCATGCATGGACCAAATGCAATTACTACAGTGAATTTTGTTTTAATGGGAAATAAAAGTTTGCATGCCAATCAAAAACAAGGAAAGACCTTTCTGTCAGTCCTTGAAAGATCAAAATTTCCTGACAACGGGAAATTTGCGATGTACGCATATTCATGTGAATTCAAATGAGAGGCAGCAACTGTAGACCATGAAATATGACATTTCTTCCGTATTATTTTCGACCAGATTCAATTATACTAAATCTAGTACTTGGGTTTGGACGTTGACAGGGTTTTAACTTTATTTACTATCACAAGCTTTGAGAAGCAAATGCAGACCTGCCAACTGTCCCGATTTCGTCGGGACTGTACCGATTTTCTGACAAATGTCCCGATATTTTAAATTTATGTTGTAAGATTTTTACTAGTCAGTTGTTAAATAAGTCTAGCAAAATAATTCAAAAATTTGCGCTGCGCGCATTCCATATTCACATGTGCTATTGTGCTCATAAGATGCCACTCGCTTTTCACAGTCATATATTATGACTATATATATAGTATGTGATATGTATTTTATAATTCCATTGCAGACAAATAAGAGTTCCTGAAATGACCATTGGAAATGTCTCCATAAAAAGAGTGTCCATTAGAAATGTATAGTGCAAGTTTTATCAAGCTGTGAACAATATTATGCGCATTCCTAATTGCACTAACATAATTTTAAGATGTAGATTGACGCATACTGACTATTTTCTTCGCTCACAATTCCACAGAGTAATGCCGATAGTGAAAAACTTCTTAGTGTAGTCTGGAAAAATAGAATTGAAACTCACTCTTCAATGTCAATTCCAATTTTGGAGTCATTACTAATCAACAAGTTTGGTGGTCGTTTCACCAAAGTCACTTTCAATGACTTTCAATTGACATTTTGAAGAAGTGTAAAAGTGCCACTTATAAATCATTACAAAAATAGTCTCAAATATTCGTATTTCAATGTATTTATGTTCAATAAAATATTCAAAATAATGAAGATTTTTTAAATATATGTGGGTTAGTTTGCATGCCTGATGATAGTAACCATGTCCCGATTTTTCAAATGTGAATGTTGGCAGGTTTGCAAATGTTTTTACATTCAATTTTCCTCCATCTTCTGTCTAACTTTTGTAGCACAGGTCAACATGTTGTGAAAATAGATGACACAGGGAATGCAGAAGAATAGATATCTAGGACATAATGATGAAAATATAGCAATTGCTATGATAAGAAAGTCCATCAACTCCTTCAGGAATAGAATCACCACTCGATAAAATCACTCTCAATATATGAGTCACTGCTGACACCCTACTGATGGTTGAAATCAAATAAGTGCAATAAATAGATTGCTAAAGTTTGCTAAGTACTTTGAATACAATTGGCCAACTTTATTTTATTTCAACAGTCCTATTCTCCACATGGAGGGATAAGGCGGAAACACAGCTGTCTATAGCGAAGTCAAGTCAAACAAAATTCATTCAAGTCATTGTCATCGTCTTCTCATACCGCGATGCTTCTCCCTGTCTTTCACGAGAACTCTCCTCGTTTTGGCATCTTCGCCGGTTGGTTCAGTTCGGCCTCACAGTCTCTGCATGTCTCTCATTGTCTCTCCACCTCCCTCGCTTCTCCACTTCTGCACTGTTTAAGTTCTGTCAATCTCCTTTTTCCGATAGCTCACGAGGTCAATTAATTTGAAATTTTTATTCAGATCATAGGAAGGATGTCGAATGCTTCTCTGTCTAGCGATAGCTAAGTTTCATGCTTAATACAGAAAGGTAAATTTGTCGTGTAAGTACATAGTTGGTTTTGCGTTTGATGCAGCGTCAATAAGCAGCTGTTGAGGAAAAGTTTTCATATCTTCCATCACCGTGTTCAATGAAGATTTTTCTTATCATCGCAAAAATATGATACGCTCTACTAGTGTTTGAGTTAGTTTGAATCTTCGGAACAATTGTCAATGATAATTCAATGACTATTTGGTTTCAGGGATATTTTGGTTCGTGTTCAAGTTTGTAAACATGATATCGTTATCAAGGACCTATGCGCCGAATGTGGAGAGAATTTGCGAGCGTGAGTATGCTAGGATCAATATTTGAATATTCGTCAGTAAATCGAGTTATTTTTCTTTCTATAGAACTGACGGCATGCCTGGGGAACGTCGGGAAACAGCCACTGCAAGTGTTGCGATGGTACATAACATTCCTGAGTTATATGTGAGCGAAGAAGTAAGTTGAATTGATGCATTCTTGATTGACTTTTTACACTTGAATTTTAAGATCTTCGTGTCCTTGGCAAATAATCTAAGCGATACCTTTCCCGAGTAAAACATCCTGTTTTGACATTTGATTGATAAAAACTTAATGATGAGAGTATTCGAAAAGATTTTAGGATTGGCAAGTAGGCGAATTTTTAACAATATGAGAAAATGAACAATACATTTCAGCTACTGTTGAAAACTCTTGGTCATTTTCAGACATAATCCGACAGCTAGAATCAGGTTCTGCAGGGAACGAGGCGGAAAATGAGCCTCACACCTGTGGCTGATGCGAATCTACCAGGTTACACTTCCTGTCAGACAGAATCAAAGGAAAACACGGGAAAATCCTATGGGATGCAGATTGAAGGATTCGGCAAAAATGGGATTTTACATGTTTCCTCTGATTAAGAGAAAAGTACTAAGTTTAGAGCCATAATCTCTGACATGTAATGTTTTCCAATCATTTCCTATCATGTTCATGTACCTTTGTCTACAGCATGAAATTAAACATATTCAGATTTAGCAAGAATCACAGTTGTGGCAATCAGTGTTTTAGCCAATTGTAGTCACATTTAGCCCCCATTCTTGCATGTTTCATCGAAGTATGATAATAATACCTGCATATCATAGGAAATAACCTGAAGACATTCCATGCGAAAAATGATGGCTCTAGACTGCAGAAAACATAGAAAATCTCATTTTTTTGGAAAGCTGAACGATCTGCTTCCCATTGTATTTACATGTGATTTTCTTGGATCCTGTCTGACAAAAGGAGGAACCAGGTAGAACTTGGCAGACGGGCATATCTGTGGTAGGCATAGGGTGTACATCATTCTGTGAAAGTCTCTTTTCGGTCTCGTTTCCTGAGAAACTCCTGCTGACTGCCGGACTAACATTCGCAGGCGGAAATTTCTAAGTAATGCTCTGAGTCTTATCAACGCAGTGATGAGACATCTTTCACTATTGTACAAATTTGTAGTTTTCAGAGATGCTTCTCAGTCATTCTGTTTTCTCAAAGCAAGAAATTGCATGATGTAAGTGGTCGTTGTCATATTGTTGATCTCGTCGACTTCGAAGTTCCGAGACGGGATCAACAGTGTGATAACTGTCTTATTATTGGATGTGATGAGGACAAGTTTGTGCGCGAACTGCACACTCATTCTTTTGATTATTCCATTGTTCTGCTTTGTCGCTCAAGTAGATACGCATCACTGGCAAGTAGATACGCATCACTTAGCAGTTTTGTCACTTGTCATGACGGAACACTTGACTATCGGAAACAGTCATTGTAAGATACAATTCGTAGCTTGACATCGAAACGTAGCTTTTTGCTGTATAATAGTGCTGTCAGTTTGCTTGCTGCATAAGTTTGTGTCTATCGTTGAACTGACTGCTTATTGTTCGATAGCTATGGTATTAGGTCAGCAGTGTGATAGTCACAGAGATATTACTTTGTCCGTGTGTTTGGGACATTTTCAATACTGATGTTCACGGCCAGAACTAGACTCGAAGAGCATGAAGATCAACTTTCCATTGAAAACAATGCAAATTCAAGCCAGAATTCTGACGATTCAGAAGATAGACACCGCATTAAACGTACACAGCCAGCAAATTTCATAGAAATAGATTGTTTATCTGGAGTTGACTAGAATGGAAATTGACTCAAGGTCGTGGCACAGCCGGGGAACCAAGCTGGGGCATGAACCACCAATGAAAAGCTTAGAATTACACATGTGACTTATTCTAGCCCAATGATTCAGCCGTTGTGTGTGCGATTTTTGTGTCACTATTGTGCATTGCACGAAGCTTCACTTCCATTCTAATGGGTGATTCAAAAGTCTCCATACATAGCAAAAGATTATTCTATTTTTATATTTTATTATTCTATGTATGGAGACTTCTGAATCACCCTGTAGAGGCTTTATTGTTATCAATTTCTATGGTAAATTGAGATCGTGAGAAGTCGAACGGTGTGAATGATATTTTCATTTGACGAATACATCACAAAGAAAAATTGAGTCAAAAATACGAACTTTTCATTTGACCGGTCTGCCTGCAATGTGACCAATGAGGTTCGTGTATTCGCTGATACAAGCTACTTCTGCAATGCGCACGCTTGGCAAATCACACAAGCCAAAGAGAAACGAATCTCTATCACTTCTACCATCATTGCATACAATGGCTGGAATAGGATTGTGTCCGCTCCAGACTAACCCTCACGCAAATGAATCTATCTCAACGGTGCCGATTCAATAGTGAACAAGGCATGAAGATTCCCTTCTGGAAAAAGAAGATACAAAACCAGTTGTCTAATTTTGTGCACGCTGCATTCTTTTAAAAAATGGCAAGGACGAAGACAAAGAAAACAATCTCATAAATTGAATTCATGCAACGTAGACAATCGACCATTCAATAGGATAGTTTTGGACCACTTTAAACTATAGTAAAAATTTGATGTGATTTGTTGCACGCTGTCATTTATCGGTCATCAAGCAATAAAATGTATTTTTGGACAATGCGATGCCAATATTTCGTGGTCACCTCGGATCGCGTCGTCAGAGTATAGACTGAATTGGGTATCGATGAGATAAACAATGCTCAGTCACGAGACGATTGCAATATTGATGATGCATTTTAAAATCATTGCGACAAAAATACTGGCGAACGATAGTTAGCGTCACACAGCTTTGCGTCTTATGCACCCTTTGAAGGTGGCTGTTGCAGGTCGTAGCATAAAATGTGGTGATCCAGAGATTTTGGAGAATGAGTCCGACTACCTTCCTTAAAACATGACACTCAAAGAACAGTCACATTTCCGAAGACAATCCGATGCTGAAAGAGAGTCATGATACTGCATTATAAGAAAGTCGAAATCAGTACTGTAAACATGAAAGTCGAAGATAATACCCGTAAAGCTAAAAAAAGGTAACATAAAAAGTCACAATACTGTAGAAAAATAAATGATAATAATACTAAAAATACTAAAAAATTAACAAGAGTCAAATAAAAAAGAGAGAATTAAAGCGAGAGATGATTACCATGGTAGAATAAGACTCAATACATTTTCTTTTGGTACACGTAAGTCAGGACAAAATCTTTTGATGGACAAAGCTTCCAATATTCCGTAATAACAGGCACCGATTACTTGAGATGACAACTTTGAAACATGACAAAGCTCTTGTATAATGACAATTACATACCTGAAGATGTCTCGTGATCGAGTTGCTCGGTATGCGAGTGGAGCGGGGTGGGCAGCGGGTCTCACGTGATAGCTACTTCTGAACGTGCTCACGGATTCAACCACTGGGACGTCTTTATCGACTCAAGTACTTGCATTCACAAAAGCATTCTAACGAACAGACAGCACAATGACGGAGATGAATTATCTTTATCTTTTGGTGATGAAGCAGAAATTAAAATCACAATAGACTTGATTAAAATCACGCTTAAGATATCACAATAGACTTGGGTGCGCGAAAAAGTTCGAACGACTCACGAATTGATCGTCGAAAAAGGAAGCGGCTTTGTCACAGAAAAGGTACCTTAACAAAAAAGGTTTTTTGAGGACCAAATTCTAAACATTTGTCTTCACATTTAAATTCCTGCATGTAGCGATTTTCAAACCATGGCGGAATGTCATTCTTTAATAAAACATTTCTCAATATACGTAACTGTTCAGAAAGACAGTCTTCCTTTAGAGTCACGTTTGAAAGAGAAAGTCATAATACTGCATTACAAGATCAAAAATCAAATGTGACCTTTCTTTTTATTCATTAAAAATTTTGTGATACAACCTTGATTAGATTTTTCTCGAGGTCGGCTATTTCAATCGAGGTCGAATACGAGGTCGGCCGCGAAATAAGTTATTAATATTGATTGACTTTGGCATTGGGCACTTGCATGAAAAGAAAAATATTTGTGCTCATGTCATGAATCACACATTGTCAACACACTGAAAATGTGAATATAATCTATGATGATTGTTCCATTATTGCTACATCATGATATGCTTTATGCTTGTCTGAAAGCAAAATGTGCTTTATGCTAACAATTGCAGATAAAAAATGATAGTTGTTAACGGATACGCTCATGGCATTATTCAATAGATGACATAAAATAGTCACAAAAAAATGTTGTAAATAAACAATCACAAAATTTATTGAAATTTTCTGGTGGCATGAGGCCTCACGTTCAATCTCAACAGGTGCTTGCTTTTAAATAAAAGAATCTTGAATACAGATTTTGATATATATTCGTACATAAAATCTCAATGATTGCAACAAATACTATGGAAATATAGAAATATGCTTATAGTCCCGCCACCAGGATGAGCTTCTGCATGGAGCGATACCGAAGACGAGGCTTTCACAGCGTGTCATACTGCCTATAACTACTACGAAAATGCGCTCCGATAATTCTGTCGAGTTCCTTTGATCAACAAACAAGATAAAAATTTGTAAGGGATCAAGCTTTTTTCGCTCAAAGAATATACAATCGCAAAATTGCTGTGAATTAACTGTCACTGCTGTATATCATAGCCTTCGACTTTCTTCTTTTATTACCTTTATCACTTTTTATTGTTGTTGTCGTAATGATTTCAAAAAGCATTAATCAGTATTGGAATCATCTGGCGAGTAATGATTGTTCACTTTGGCGGTATAGAATTCAGCTTATGCCCTGAAAACGATGTTGGCACTGTTTTGTTCGTATAAGTTACGTCGTAGAACTCCTCTGACTATGGACAATGTAAGGACAATGGACAATTCTTCCAGATTCTCTATTTCGCATTTCACTTACTTTCGCTTTCCTATAATCTAATAAAATTTACTGGTATATGCCAAGGTATTGAGAATGAGAACATTTATAATCACAGTTCGAGGAAATTTAGGAATCTGATTCGAGCAAGAATAAGCAAACTGTAACTGTATGCACTCTGATTCTAATCATCAAATTAGCATTTCCTCTTAAATTGAAGATTTTATTGTTGATTGATCTTTCGATATCGTGTTGTATGAAATATTCACTGAAATAGCTCTATGTATTCAGATACTCGAATGATCAGTGGCTGGGCATCGCCTGCAACCGAAATGCTTACACTTTATAAGCGGGTCTTAAGTCGATAGTCAAGCCACCTTTTGGTTCGCGAGTCATTAGTCATTTTTGGTCTTGCCTGTCAGGGGCGACCGCACAGAAACAGTGTTAGACAGTGAGTTGTTAGCGACAAAGTAATTTCAATGGGTGAATCTTACTGTTAGAGATTTGTTTGCCTGACCGTTTTTCTGTGCGGCCGCCCCAGCTTGATAAGTGATGAAACGAATATCGTCCAAACTGAAGGTGCATCGGACACAGATCAGACTTTAGAAGGAGTCCGGCCAGATAGTCGGACACTGATTATTTTATGCTGGGGTAGGGCCCGCTACGGGCATCTCGATTTTTGCGGGCACCGGGCATACGCAGTTGGGCACGGCACGGGCAATAATGGCATAATCTGCGAATTCATACCCAGTCAGTGGATATGCAGGTAGTGATAAATGGCGGCACACATGACGCAGGCCTGATGTAGGCTAGGCTTATTATATACATTCGCTGAATCTAGTCTCTATCCACTTTAGTCACATCGTGTTCTTTAGTCACTTTTTCTGAAGGCTGGACCCAGGCCTATGTTAGTATTCTACATATAGACCTTATTATCTTGTTGTGAACGATGGTGTATTTAGAATTTCGCTCCACAATGAATGCGTATGCCTATACATAGAGTAAGTATATAGCAGGTAAAGTTTCAACTCAAACAAGTATCTGCATACAGTGAAAAGTTTTATATGTAAAGATTCAGTTTTTTGCGGAGATTACGTTCCTGCGGTCCAAAAAATTATTTGACCGGTTTTAAAAAGCTAATTTTTTCAAATGATTCCAGTGCTTATATACTACCGAGATGAAGCCCCTTTACAAGCAGTATGAAACAAGTTGGATATCAAAAGGAATGAACATTTGCTAACAGGCATCTTAATTAAGCGGAAATTAAGCTGATTATCAGCGGAAATTCATGAGCTGCATTATAATACAAGTCTTCATAAAAGCGTCGACATCCTATTTTGCCTTCTTGGCTGAAATTTCAAGTTTTTCATTCCATTTTCATCGTTATATTAATTTTATGATTCACTCAAATCTGAATAGTAATGCGGAACTATCTACATCTTCTAACTTAATTGTGATCATTGTCAGTGGTTATTTTATTTCGCACTACGAGTGGCAGGTTATAGCTTGTGATATGATCACGTTTAAGAAAGTGCTCCTATTGATAAGGCTATGCGAGGCTTTGTGTTAAAGTGATAGTAGCCCATCGGATTGCTAATTTAACAAACTATATTGTCTCACCAAACCGGTTGACATGATACGGAGGATTTGTAAAATGCTATTGTTCCTTTTATTTTGCTATCACGATCAGACAAATCCAAATTTTCTCCAAAAGTGTAAAAATTTGCATATCTCACATGTGATGTTGGGTCTCATTTGAGCTCATTTGATAAAATCGAAACTGTATACACAATGTGGATTTAATTATTGCTGAGTTGCTACTCTGCCTAGTATACTTGCTTTATGTGCCTGTAGTATAAATCTTCCTCGTAGGCATGTTCACACAATGGGAAAGTTTTTAGGATAGATAACAAAAACAGATTGCATCAGACTGAAATAATTCGGTAGGATCACGCCTAAGCTTAATCTCTGATGGCCGTATGCATAAATGCGCTAATCTAAGAATAAACGCAGCATCAACGGAGCATGTGTCGATAGTATTATTTCGCGATGTCTGATGTGAGAAGATCCTGCCTTGCCAGCTTCCATGTTTCCATCTTTCTTTCTAACACAATGTTGGCTAGAAACTTGACACACAAAGCTCAGGAGCATTAACTGAATTGCGGGCACGGACAAGTTTGCAGACGGGCTCCATCCCAGATTTTAATCAAATCAAATTATAGGGAGTGTTAAAGCATGTAACATGCAATTCATGTTGAAGGATATATATCCCATGACATAAAAAAGCAATCAGATAAACATGCCATGAAAACTGGGAGTATAATGTATGCACTATGTGATTGTCTTTCAATTAGTATTTGTGCTGTTGTCAGTTAAAGAAAGTCTGCCACTCAAAGATATCTTCTCTGAGTCAGGAACCTCTCAAATGTTTCATTCCTGGGAATTCTTGTGGTGCCTCTGCTAGTAACATGTTTCGCAATGCTTGTCATAATAATGCTTGTTGCTTATATTCTTTAGTTTCAGATGTCAAAATGCCTGATAATTGCTTCATAATAATCTCAAAAGTATTGCCCGCATTGATTTTGAAAATTATACCGAAAATATGATGAGATAGAAGAAAAAATGCAATCATGATAAAAACATCATGTACCGCTCGCTTTATTACTGTCTTATTTTTTTTCATTTAAAGAATACGTTTTGCATTATGCTAGATGAATTAATTGAACATTATTAATTTAAATAATAATTGATGTATTGAATAATAGAATTTATGTCAAGAAATGTTTAGCGGTTACTAAGCAAATAATTGCGGTGACCGAACAAATACAGAGTTTCAGCAATGGCTTTTTCTTAAATTACCACGTCCGATCGGACTTGATAGAATCCACTCTCCTGCCGGATCGGACGTCCATTGCAGATTTAGTCCAAACTTTGAGAATGAAGACTTTCAAATTCAAGGATGGGAATCTTCAAATTTTTCGGCTTTTGTGAGAGTCAATATCGGCAACATCAATTGCCTATATGACGCATGTGGGCCCTCATCTGTACGCGTGTTTCTCGATTTTTTATCCTCTTGCTTTCTAATCCCTTATATGAAAAAATGAGATGATTTGCAAGAATTACAGTTGGGTTTCCCATCTGTTTACGCAAAAAACAAGTAAAATAGCATATGATTTTGGTTCTTTCAGATGGTATTTCTCTCGTGAGCTCGAGGACGTGCTTTGCCTTTGCAGAAATGTCGAATTCTCCCATGTCAATGATTTTGTGATGTTAAGAAGGAAGATGCATTATAATCTTCTTGTTTACTACAGCAGATAGATGCTTACCTTTCTTATTTGACATTATCTTTTAGAATTATGACAGCAAACGTTTTTATGCCATATGTTCAATGTGTATGCATAAAGGAACTAAAAATATGCAGCGATTCTTCAGGAATATTTGTTTTTATCGTTTGTTGGAGCGCATTTCTGCATTGAAAACCAAAGAGATGCAGTGAGTTCATATAAACGAGTGGGAGTTGTGCATGTACGGTGTTGCGTAAAGACCAGATAAGTTATTCGGTTGGATTAGCTCTGTTTGTATCACGTTGGTATGCATGAGATATCTCTGTTGTAAGTTGTTCGCTATTAGGGTTGACGTGGTCATGGAAACGGCAAGAGAAAAATTGCAAAATAAACTCTATTCGCTATCAATTTAATTTTGATGAGCAGGCAATGGTATGTTTCGGAAATGGAAAGAGACATGGAAATGCGTGAAAGTTAATGCTGGCTAGACGAAATAGCAGGGGTCGGATATTGAAAATTCAAATCCATCCATTATACGTTTGTAGAAGTGTCACTTAGTCTCTCTTGAATGTTTGTACAAAATGAGAAGAGGATGACAGACGCGTCTCCGCTCCGCAGACAGATCGAGGTTGATAGCACCGTTGGTTGATCGATCGTTCCCCTTATCCGCCACTCAGACTTGGGATGACTTGCCTGTACATCTGAGATAAGAAATGTTCCTTGTCCTCATTCGGCGACGCCCGCTCTTCGATGTGACTTAGTTCCATTTATCCCACTCTCATTCTTTCGCGCTGATTGTTTAGCTAGAATGCAGAGTACACCTTTTTTAAAAGTCTAAGGCAGGGGTGCGCAACCTTTTACATTTTTCGGCCGCCATTTCGAAGGCCGAAAGAATCACGGCCGCACTTAATATGTGTGCAAACAACTAGGTCAATAGCCAATATTTTTATATTCCACCACTCAAATTAGCTTTCCCTGATGAGTGACGCAATGAAAATCGCATAAAGGCCTACTTCGAAAAGAATGAGTTATCACGTTAACCCATATACGACTGACGGTCATTTTTGACCCGAAAAGATTTTAAGCTTATCCCTTTCATGCATATTGTACTCTCTTGACGACATTTTGACCCCAAAGCGGAAAAATTTGTAACAAAAGAAATAGGAGATCAATGCGCTTTTAATGGATTTTAATGGTTTCTAATGGGTTTTTGAAGAATAAAGACTTGAAGCTAGCGCTCACGAGCAATTCGAGCAAACTAGAATTGTCCCTTTTGTTTCTTTTAGCTGATGATGCATGTAACTTCCCTAAAATATTCTATTCATGAGTTATCGAACTGCTTGAACGCCTTCATCGCGCCTGCGGGCGCGCACTTTTCCAAGCAGCATGGGCATAAAGGTGGTCGACAGTTACAAGGTGACCAGTATGCTACTACAGTGACGATTGTTTTTCGATTGCCTTGAACTCCAGAAATATTTGCAATATACATGTACAATATTCTTTCCATTTTCTTCTCAGTGTCACGGCCGCACTTTGCCTCTGCCACGGCCGCAGGTTGCGCACCCCTGGTCTAAGGTTTGACCCGACCAAGGTCTCCCGGACGCAGAGCGAGCACACTGCCACAAAGCCACTACACCGGTTGAACGGGTAATCTATACCTGTGAAGGAGCTCAAAAAACTCATTCAACTCTCATCTTACTTACATGAACCCAGAAAAGTGGCCCAGATACTGTCAATAGCTTGTCACAATTGGCGGATGTGGACTGACCAATCTAGTCAGACTGCGTCACACCAAGTAAAGAAATGCTGTTCTCCACTGGAAAGGAATGACCTGCCATAAGTGTGGCAGAACTGTCTTCAACACATAATTGATCATTCGACGGGAGATCATTTTAGGTTTTCACAAATCAAATCAAGCAAAACTCCCCAAAGTTTGGTCGAAATATATAATGTCAAAAGTAGAATACACTTCAGACGTGATTATACACTTCAAACTGATTGTGCAGGTCACTCGCAATCGACTTGAATGAGGAAATCATCGTTTTTGAAGACTGACATTCAGTTAAAAGTTGGGAAATGATTGCAGTTTCCAGCTTCTAACTGAGTTTTGTACAGACTAAGGTTTGTCGTCATCACAGTGATATGATTGATCAGATCATAGACAAGGACACGTCTGCCTTGTTACTTCTTGTTTAAAATGCTGAACTGTGTTGTGATATCGCGAAGAAAGGCCAGTTTGCTCTTGAATTCTTCAATAGGCATTTTGATGACTGACTCCATGATCTGCTGTAGAATGCTTTGCAAATACTCTCGGATTCTGTCCAGGATCCTTCCTCATGAAAGTGATCTGACCTCCGTGTGACCACTATTTTTGATAAATAAATAAATGAACACCACTATTAAAAACATAATCGATTTTATGGATTAGCAGTAAGCGCGGCTGTAAAACATCAATGAAGGTCGTTCCAGCACTTAATAGGTAGTTGGCTTCACTAATGATTAAGCAGGATGACTAACAAGCGCGTGTTTCTGTGTATGACAATAAATCGATTTTTAGTCCAATTTTGTAGGTACAGCTATGTAATGTGTATAGGTTTGGCAGGTAGAGAGGCGCACAACTATGCATTCTATTTTTGATATAGCTTCGCGGTACACAGATTTCGCAGCGAAGGTGGGACGCGGCCCACAATTTGCCGACCCCCGGTCTAAAGCATCGCATTACTGGATGTATCGGTTCGCATTGTTCTGATACGAAGCCTCCTATCCGCCGCACGGAGCCGGGTAAAACAACAACAACAACCTCTACTCTGCGGTGACCTCGAAAAAGATGCCGCGAGACACTTTTTGCTCGTCGCATGCATCACACTAGAAGGTAGAGGACCTTCTTCCAGGGGAGGAGATAGTCATTACGATACCACCGAAATGCTATCATAACCAAGCCAAAGCTATTCACACAGGGTGAACAGCATTGACCGGGGGAGACAGCAACCCCGATGGTCCCACCCTACACCTTACCTCCGAAAAGGGGCGGCGGTCATCGCTGAGGAGACTTTTCAACAAGGCAGAGCTAGATATGCCACAAGGGAGGAAGCTCAAATAGCTTTGTTACATATCCCAACAGCTAAGATTCGACTGTCAGGGTCCCTCGCAACATCAACTTAGTATAGCCAGTGAGGAAATGCAATGAGAATAAGACATCAAACTGCCAACATCAGAGATGCCGTGACAAAAGGCCCCTTTTAGTCGCAGGGGAACGTCGGTCCTATTCTATTCAATCACGGGAACCGTACGGGGGTAGAGTAAAGGTTTGCAGTCACTGTAAGAGAGTATGTGTCTGCAGTCACTGTAAATTTGCCATCAACACGACCCGACTTTTCGACCAAAACACGAACACGAAGTTTAAACTTCCTGCGTCTAGCGCGAAAGTAGCACGAAATTTATTTTGCAAGAAATTCATTTTAAAGATTTAATTCAATACAAAAAATACCTTCGAACGCAACTGTTTATCAAGCTGTTCTGGACTCGGAGAAGAGTTCATGGCAAGCCCCTGTTGAATTGCACGTTGTGTCGTAGTGGAGATGGTGGAGACTGGTTCCTGCAACCATTCTCCTCAGATTTGGATACTATTGAGCAGTGCGCTCGGCCCGCCACCAGGGGGAGTACTTGCAGGAGACTGTTGATGCTCGTGGCTTTACCATGTGTTGGTCAACTGTATTGCGTTCTAAGACTATCTATCCATTCAAGTGCAATGGAAGACAAAAGTGACAACCAGTTAACCTAGGTCTCTACAGACAATCGATCAACAATACATCCGAGGTTTCTACATCGATCAGCCAATATTTCACAGTTATGCCAACACTGCACTAAATGTAGTCTATTTAATGTATGATATCAGAATGACTTTTTGTATCAATGTAAACGAAGTTTGCGTTCTTATTTTAGAAAGCGAATGAATTGGCTGACGAGGATACATCCCGATTACTGAAGGATAGGAAATTGGTCCTGCTGATCGACTTGGATCAAACGCTGATTCACACGACTTGTGAGGATGTTCCTGTCTATTTGAAAGTGAGTACGCGATATGTACGCATACCAACTGTTGCATTGAGTGAATTCAATGACCTCTGAGGTATACTATGTGACAAATTGTGATGACCTAAGTATTTTTACTTAAAATGAAAGTGCAAAGAAACGAAATGGTGTTAAATTTTGCGTTGATTTTGCTATGAATATTTAGTCATCATCATTTATTCTGCTTGGAGAAATTTCCGAGAGCTTCTTTCTCTCTGTCCTTACGTGCAAAGGTATTGCCTTCAGAACTCAACGCGTTTACAGCATGTGTGTCCGTCATCCGAAACACATTTGTCTATGATAGTGAAACTGACTAAAGAGGATGTGAATCGCTTCATCCGTAATGACAACGCCATGGTGAGGTGTATCTCTTCGAAGAGACTTGCCGACCGTGTTTAGCATTTTATGATTTGCATTATGTGAATCCAATGGGAATCAGACTGAAGTGTTCGGTGAAAGCTAGATTTTGCATGTTTTCTCTGCTAAGCTATGATCGGCAATGATATCATTTTATTTTTATTATGAAAATATACCATTTTTTAGGCCGTACGTAGGCCTACACCGTAAATAGATCTAGTCACACGAAATTTTCGATTTACACTGCTACCATGCTACTTTCACTGCTCTTGGCAATGAAATTGAGATTAGATTGCATGCAGCATCGATATATTCCAAGTAATGGAAGGCCGAGGAAAGCAGTTTAGTCATACAAAGCTTCTTGTATATCAAAAGTTAGGCAGGGTCTATGGCCTTTATATTAGACATCACAAGTTTTTGATTTAAGCTTTATACACTCGAATTACAAATACGCCAACAATATGCAGTTGGTTAGGCCAACAGTATTTAAAGTGCGAAAAAAGACTAAAAATGTTTAGATTACAGTCAAGACTTCAAAAACATCAAGACAGTGTTATTATTGAGTTGTTTGACAATTCAGCAACTGACAGACAATAGCCGGTTGCTTTTCGCTACATGAATCAAACGAAAGAGACTAAATTTGCTTCAATACTAGATGCGAAGAATCTATGATTAGAAAATATAATGGAACAAAAATTTTTAGTGATATCATTTTTCAAAAATAAAATGATATGATTTTTCTTCAGAATATAATGATATCATTTTATCTTTGCCGATCTTTGATACTTGGTGAGAAGCACCGTTTAGAACCACAATTTTTGGCAGGTAGTTTCTTCCAATCACGAGCGCGTGTGTTGAAAATATTGTACTTTTATCTATGAAGCTAAATACTTTCAAATTTAAATAGAATAATCGTATATTGAGTTGCCCCTACGGTTGAAAAATGTTCAGTTGTTCAACTGATAGGTCAACTATTTACATTGTGTTTACAAAAAAGCAGCATTTATTTACTATTTCATGCGCATTAACTTAGGCGATTTGCCAGCAGTGTTTAAAGTGATATCTAATGAATGCCCGTGAAATTTCACTAACCTGCTAATTGCAAATCACTTTCAAATTTAGCAAGCGTCCAAATGTCGGCAAATGTCATTTTGGCCTATTTTAGCCATTTATCCAAATTTTCGCACAAATTATCGATCAAAAGCATGATGGTCACACACAGATGATGAGAAATAACTTGGACATTCCATGGCAAAAATTATGGCTCTAGACATAGTTCTTTCAATTGATCAGAGAAAATATAGGAATTCTCATCTTCAACGAATACCTTAGTCTGCCTCCTTTTAGACTTGCATGTGTTATTTTAGATCCTTTCTGGCAAGAAGAGCTCGACAGACGCATAGATTTGTAATAACCATAGAGTATACATCATTCTGCGAAAGTCTCACTTCCCTACAGAAACCCGTGCTGGTCGCCGGACTATCAGGTAGAAGGGACAACGTGAAGTATTCATTCTGAAGTAAATGAATTTTGCGGTCTTGCTGGACTTCTCAATTGCATATCAGGTTAGCTACAGTCGACTTTGCCGTCGATCGTCGATGATCTGCCATACAAATGAAAGAATATTGAATGTCTCCTCATAAGTCATCGTGGAGAGATTTGCATGACTTCCCAAGTGAAATAGTGTCGACATTATCAGATCATCCAATTAAAGAATAGTGCAAAACACTTGTCGCACTTCCTAGCAAAAAAGGAAGTCTTATAGTGATAGAAGTCAGTCATTTATGGCCGCTTTTCAATTGAAATGAAAGGTAGCCGTTGTGGAATCCAGCAGTTTTTATAATTTTCGTAAACTAATATGTAGAAAATCACTCATATTTGTGTAAGACGCTATCATTAAAATGATTAGATGTAGGGGTTCCCGACACCTTTTCTCTTCTGACAGTGATAAGTGTCTCTTGAAATTTTATGAAGCCATGAAATTGTACAATAAAAGGTCATTGAGATCATTTTATGACATGTAATGTCTGTGTGCTGAAATGAAAGAATAATTGAAATTTTGTCAAATTCACCTTTAGAAACTGAATCAGCCTAGCTCACGTGACTTTTTCATTTGCTATTTTATTTGCCAAGAGTCAAAATATATTTTCGCATTATTTTGTGTGTTGACCAAAGAGATGATGACAGCTACTATGTTGACTTTCGAGCGTTCTGCATGTCCCGTCCAATCAAATAATGATTCCCCAACTAATAGCACGTTATAGCACGGTAGGCGCCATGGTTGCAATGATGTCTCAATTAATCAATTGTAACTTTCGTCAAATCTCAGTAGGAATACATTTGTGTCGTATTTGCAATGAGTTTATGAAATGTAACGATTTGCCATTAATGTTAAGTGTATCACTATTCCAAATAGCTGCAGAAGGAAAAATGATTTATGAGAGGATCAAATATTTGCAATTATCAATTATTTGTCATTTTTTACGTGTTCTTCACTTGATGTCTCGCCTGTCAGCAATCCTAATCTTCTTGATTCGAATAGCATGGGAAATTATCTTTTCAATTGCTATGTTGATTTGAGGGCCGGTTAGTGCCAATTTTGCGAGACATTGAGGAACAATAAATAATACAGGCAGTGATGATGCTAGATGAATACTTTTGTAGTTTCGAAGATCGTTTGGTTATGCACATTACCTCAAGTGAATAATGCGAGTATCTATCTCTCTATAATTATTTATGCTACTACCACATCAACATTGAGGAAACATCCCTTCAAGATCTTAATCATTGAAAGATGTCCACAGACTTAAGCAATTGAAGGATTCAGTTCTTTAACAACCGTTGACGCTGCCTTTCGTTCTATACTGTCTCATCACTACTGATCAGCTATCGTAGGATGATGTGGCTGAATTGTTCAAGTCAGAACTGTTCTTTACATAGGCTAAGTGTCACCATGCAGTCTTTGATGACCTCAATCAGTTATTAGTATCAGCCTTCTCCTCACTGTCACTAGATGAAATGGTTGCCAATCCAGCACATCGATGAACTCATCGTCGTCGCATAGTCATTATCACTCCCGCTTTCTTCGTCGTCGCTATTCACATCATCACCACCATCTGAATGGGCATGATAGTCATCCAAAATGACAGTCAAGTCGCATTTCTGGTCTGTTTCTTCAGAAATATCGCCAAAAATAAGGGCTTCTAACTTTGCTTTTCGCGACATACCAATTCGATAGATAACCACGAGAACAATGAATATGTGAACCCTAGTGGAAGCCTGTCACATTCTCGGATCAATGAGCTTGCGCTGTCTCAGTCTATGCATCGCTTGTCCTCACACGCACGTGTGCTACTTCGATCGAAGACGTGCGTATTTCGAATTTGTGTGAAAATTCAACTCAATAGATTTGTGTGTCAATTCAACTTCACTAGACTAGGCAGGCCTGTCTAGTGAAAAGTTCGTATCTTTGCCTCAATTTGTCTTGTTGACAAATTTGTCAAATAGAAATATTATTCCCACCGTTCGACTCCTCACAATCTAAATTTGCTGACTGTGCGTTTTATGTGGTTTCAATGTTGTGGTTCGTCAGAAAAATGGCTTGAATTTGCTTTACCTTCAATGGAAAATTGATCTTCATGCCCTTCGAGACTAGTTCTGGTCGCGACCATCAGTATTGAGCAGTGCATACAAGACAATTCATCTCTGTGACGACAACTGAGAAATAGGACTCGAACTTCTCCGTGGTAGTTTCAATGACACGCTCTAAGTCAGTATGTTTCAATAGTGTTGCATGTGACGCTTAAAGCCGGTAATGTATTCAAGTTCAGGCCGCTCTATTCCGAAAACTAACGGAATTATCTATAAAGAAATAAAATTGCAACAACAGCAGATTTGTCTGTATATTTCATATTTCAACTTATGAGGGAATCTCTCTATTTTTCAACAGACGGACTGTCATCGGATAACGGACATCCTCCCAGCCATGACAAACATTTCTGCCATGTTTCTTGTTTAGATGTCAGGGATGGTCCGATGTGACAAAATGTGACAATTTAGGAATCTCGAAAAAACGTGACAAAATGTGACAAAATTAAATTCTACTGAGTATTTGTCGACATTTGCCCGGGTACACCTTCGCACACAATCAATCTGTTATGAATCTACACATATGTTTAGAAAGAGCTAGGAAGTACTGTTATCGATCTGTTGACTATTGAACCGAATCACTGTAATTGATTTCTGCCATTATCCTTGACACTTAATTCATCAAAGGAATCTTTCTTTGTACATAAATTAGTAGTTTCAATCTTTCGGCATCTAAACATCGAAGTCGGTAGGTTGGGTTTCTGAGTGTTGAGGAATTTTAAGTTGGAGAATGTTTTTTGTGATTCGCTAGAATTTAGGAGGATATGTATTAAAACCCATACCCTCGCTCTTTCCAAATAATGCATGTATTTTGAGTAGCGGAGACATTTTCAAGATATGGATAATTAATTCATTCTTGATTACATTTTTTGATCATTTTTTTTCTATATGTAATACTGTCTTCTCTTTGCATATTATGTCAGTGATGCAATTTGTTTATAAAGTTGTTATTTTTTTTTGCTTTTACATTGTGGCCAAAGAAGTACAATCAAATTAGAAAAGCCGACATACGCTTGTAGATGCTCTCTTGGATTTTTTTGTTATTCCAATTTTTGTAATTATAGATACGTTGTGAATTACTCTACTCTTGATATCAGCCTTTTGATCATGTACACTAGTTGGGATGGGATTGTGTACTACCTTTGATGTACACAATACGCAGGTACTAATCTTAATGATATGAAATTCAGTACAGAGGTTAAGGGAAAAGAGCTCTTCCGTCGCTGTAGCATTTAGACCGTAGAATGAGTCGATCGATGTCTATATTTTAAGCTCCAGGTACCAAATACCAGAGATAAAGAAATAAAGGAATAGGCTTGCGCTGTGGAACTGCATTGCGCGCCTAGGATGTATTTTCACAATTCAAAATTGAATTTTGGTATGTGACAAAATGTGACAATTTGTCATTTCCGAAATGTGACAAAATGTGACACAAGCCCTGAAGTTGCGGACCATCCCTGAGATGTGCATATTGCTATTAACAACAATGAAATTAAATAAGCGATAGATCAAATTGTCATGAAAAAGATGTGCGCCGGTAGGATTCGAACGTACGACCAAGGTTAACTAGACCTGTGATGTACTTACTGAGCTACGAGCCACTTACGCGACTGTGTCAATTGGTAGGATCAAACCCTCACCACCACACATCAGTTGTCATAGCAATTATAATCAATAAATAAATAGCTCGTCACCATTGTGACCGCCGACATTAAGACATGTAGTTAGACATAGGAATTATAATTTACGAAGCAGAAAAGTAGTAATTATAATTAACAGGGAAGAGAATCTTCCAGATTTTTTTACGGCCATCTGGATCATTTCTGAGATTCATCAGAAAATGCAATGAAAATGGAGGAGTAAGGGGGTATGCGGTAAGGTACATGGGCCCCTAAAATGGAATGACATCTTCATGAAGCAACGCTTGATCCCTTCTTAAGACAGCATCTTCATGATGTGTTGCATATAAGACCCCTTTGATCACAAGTTATTACAATTGATATTATCCATATTTCCCCTTCTGACGATGACAGGGCCCCTCGAGTGATCAGGGGCCCTTTTGATATTGTGAAGGGGACCCTTTATGATAGTGAGGATGCCTTTTTGAGATTGTGAACAAGACCGTTAAAGATCGTGAGGGACTTTTTGAGATGGTAAGGAGCTTATAGTATTGAAACCGGCACCGTGAAAGAAAAGAGCATGTGCGGCCTTTTTAGATTATATAAGGCTCTTTAAAATTATGAACTGGGCTATGCAGATTACTAGGGGACTTAAAAGACCCTGCAATTTTTAAGGGTGATCTAATTGAAAGCTGATGCTTTCTAAAGATCAGATTGACTCTTCAGCAGAAGATTCTTCTGTAAGGATGTCAGTGATCCTTTTGTCAATCCTGAAGAAACAGGACGAAGCGCAAGTAATTAAGGTTTTGAAATAAGAAGTAAATTTAGGTGGGAATGCTTGACGAGAAAGTTGTAATACGTAATCATGGAGTCTATTATGAATAGAGTTCTGATCGCTTTGATGCTCTCCAAAACGTGTCATTTAAGAAGCGTGCCAGAAAAATCTACCACAAAGTTTCGGGAACACAAGGGAGTGACGAAAGAATATTTTGTACGATCACTTGTTGCAAAAGCGGCTAAATTTAGGTGAAGACACCAGCGAAGATTTAAATCTGGCAAACAACTGCAGAAGTGACAAGGATTTCTTTTCGTGTCGATTTTGCGTTTCGTGTACTTTTCGTGTAGAAATTCTGCATACCAGTGCATTCAAAAATTCTCTCTAATTCTGAAACTACCTTTCCAATTCAAATGAAATGGATTGTAAGGAGAAAGTACACAGATTCACTTGTAGGCTCCATGTACAATTTCATGGTGATTGGCCAAGTCGATTCTATGGCAAAACAATTCCATTTGTTCTACTGAGTATATATTATTACTCATACAGTATGAAACTCATTATAAACGCCAAGAAATTTTGATTCACAAAAACCTCCCTCATCAAGACATTTTGAAATAACATGGAGCTGAGAAAAGTTGTAGGCCTAATTCCTGTTTGATAATGTAATGCCGAGAAAGTGCTTTATACATTCGAGGAGGTTTTGCCTGCAGAGCATTAAATACATCAAAATTCTACTAGTTATACTATCAAAAGGCTAGAGGTTTCGCGTGCAGGACTTCAAAAAAATCAAAATTCTACTAGGGTAATAGGGGCTACTATGGGTAATATGGGACACTTAACGAATATCTTGATAACGAATAAAAGATACTTCCTGCAAATATTTTGGAATATTGAAGGTGGTTATTTATTGATGATTGACTCTTTGATTACTTGTTATGATATCAAAACTGAAAATGGGCCCCCCTGGAAGAGACCCTCCGGATTTTTTGTGATACGGCGTTCTCATCCCTGAATTAAACAGAAAAGATAATTCAATAATCATCAAGCAGAAATTCAAAATATGCATTATACTCTTCCTTTTATTGTAAATCAAGTAACGATTGTGATTTCATTTCCAACATCCGATAACGTCTCTATTCACTGAGAAAATCCTCATGGATGAAATTCATTCGAATCGATGGGTGGTGTATTTATGTCTGGACATCTGGATGCCTCTATTTGTTTTCCTGGGATGGAAAGCGTTGACTTGAAATCGACACCTTCGACGCAACAGCTGTTGTTTAATGCAATCTATTGGTTGTTGACTTATGAAGTTCCTTCACGAGCTCAATTCTTCAATAACTGTTTACTTTTCATGGATATTTGTAGCTTAGCGGAGAATCTCTATTTCACACACAGACGCTGTTTGATAATTCAATGACTAGTTAGTCAAATCATGGTCAAATATACGTTGAAAGTTTGGCGTTCTTGTTTTGGTTGAGCAGTGATCGATGCTTGGTCTGAGTGATTTGAGTACTGCACCATAACATGACTAAGTCATTACTGATTATTGACAAAATCAATTTTTACACATAAGACTTTTACATGTTCGGTTGAATGAACGGCATTTATTTAATAATATTATCTTTTCCGCGTTTTTCGATTGTGATTTTCTGTCTTATCAACGAGAACTGTTTATCTTCTTAGTTGATCAGCGGCAATCAATATATTGCTTATATAGCATAAGGTCATTTCATCATTGAACTGTGGTTATAAGGTTGGACATGTTGATTACCATGAGTAACTTCATTGATGTTTACATTTGTAGCAATTAATATTTATATCTTAGAACTTTTCTTTAGAGTTATCTTAAACTTGATTGTTGAGCTCTTGATATCGAAAATGCATGATTCCATTTGGCGCAAATGCATCGTGGCACAAAGGCACTGCCTCTCTTGATGTCTTGCACTTGTAGACTGTTGGAGACGACTTCTGTCCATGTGGCATTTGGAGTCAATTTAACTGTGGATCCAGCAATGAAGAATTATGTGTCTGAAATATAAAGACGACGATGTAATTGTTGCAGTTGTAGACACATTTTTTTGCAACTGCATTTGCGTGTTAAGTGCGAGTTTTACTCAAGTTTAATATGCCCTCTCCTTCGCACATCCAAATAAGGGAAACAACGCGATCAATTTTGACGCAAGAATATACATTTTTCATTCAAAGTACACTTAGACCAGTGGCACTCAGGGCAAACAAACCATAAGCCATCTTTCATTCTTCGTATAATGAACTATAATCAGTCTTAAGGCATAATCCATCAGCAGTAAGCCATCGCTTTAAGCTTTTTTCTGCCTGGTGACGTAATCAAAGGAGATTCATGACTTTCAGTGTGTCAGCTATCATTGAAGTGTAGAAATTTCCATTTGCGGCTTGTGGCTGATTCTGTGTAGATGGTGAATACCAGTAACTTCAAATGCTATAACATATAATTCGAAGTAGCCGATTTTATTCCCTTTTTAATTCAAGATTTAGTTTGTATCAACTGTTTCTGTGTGATTGTTGTTGAAGTTAATCCGAAGCGATGATCAGAATGATTCGTTGCTGATTTAATGGCGTGCATGTCATGTCAGCTGAAATTCTATCTTCATTGACAGGAAGAATAATTAGAATTTACCATAATCCCTTTAGGCTATTGCATTTCACTTGCTTGAGCGCTGCTTCATCAAGTACAGAAAAACAGGTCTCCAGTGTTTGAGCTGAAATTCAATTTCAGCATGCGACGGGTGTTCACAGATAGAATCTAAAGTACCAATCTCCGGTTGAATACTCTGTTCCTCTTTCAACTGGAGCATCAAGACACACTTGTAATGATAAATGATGGATTCACTACTGAGAACGAAATAATTGACTGAGATATTCAATTCTAGTGGTTTATCTAAATTATCGATTTATCCGTATTCATGTTTAGAGTAAAATTGTCATGAAAATTTCCTCATCATGGAAATATTTCGTTAATGTGTCAACAGTGAATGTGATAAAGACCTTCATTAGTCGATAAAAGACGTAGATATATGATAAATTAACCTTATTTAATTAAGTGCTGGTAGTCACGTGATTTCAGGATTACCGCAAAATAAATAAGAAAGTCCTCAAGTGTTCAAGCAATAAGGACATCATAATCAACAAGACATACATAGAAAAAGATGAGGGACATCGCTTGTTTAGCATACTTTTCATCTTTAAAAGTCGATCATTGTCCGACTCGATAATTGCTTTAATTTTGAACAAGCTGAAGATAATAATTACATGCATGCCGCTAAACACAGTGCATGCAAGCACACATTGGGTCCTTTGAAAGACAACGTTGATGTTATGTGTACAAAAATGTTGTGCACAAAATTCCGTGTGGTGATCGTGATAAAACCTGCGCGGGTCAAACTGGCAACAGCCTTGAAACCCGTTTTAAGCAGGAAAAATCAGCATTGCGCTTGATCCAGTCCGACAAATCCGCCGTAGCAGAGCATGCCTTCAAAGAGGACCACTGCATCGACTAATCTTTTGAGATTGTTTACCGCGAGCCCAATAATAAGAAACATTTATTCTTGGAGGCTTGGTACTCAAAACAACTGCCTTGTCTCAATCGATGTGAGCTATATGTAACTTGCCTTTATCAAGATATCTAATTGTTTTTCTTTCTCTCTTTCTTATCCTTCCTGTCTTTATATATCATTGTACAATATTTTTCATACGATTTTATTGAGGTTTTTTAATGTATATTTTGTATAAGCATTGCGCATGTATATTCATTGGTTATGTTTTAATATGCCTTGATTGTTGTCATTGTTATTCATTATTGTTGCTATTTAGTCTGAAGCGAATATGGCGTTGAACGTTGTACAGGCTACATTAATCAATATCGTTAGCCATCGTCATCATGTTATTTATTTTGCATACTGCAATTCATGAAATGTCCGATGTCACTCTCGTCAGAAGACGCGGTTAGGATAGACCAAGAAATATTGTGTAGTATTACTTTTTTTATTTTTCAAATAGATCGTCTGCAAACAACATTTTTTTGAAATTCACATTGGATCCATGTAAAGAACTTTATCCAAACATTCTCTGCTACAATATCAACATTATTTTCTAGAAATCGCACTATAGTCGCACTATTTGCGGTTTTACTAGTCGAAGGCATCTACCCTCCTATCTCGCAGCCTTCGGTATAAGAGCTCCCAAAAAAGATCACGTGCATAGATCGCGTGGATGTCTCATGGATTTCACCTCACGATGATAGCCAGTGCATTCGAACGTTGCAATTTTTGAGTTGACGAAAAATCAGTTCATTCAGTTTATTTTATTATACGAACAGATTCAAGTGACATTTATGTCCGAAGACTTCAAGGGCACTTTCTACAGTGAAACAGTCATCAAAAGTCAAAGATTAAGGGTCAACAGGACAAGGGAAGCAGAAGAAGGAGCAAAGCTCAAGATAAGTAGGCAATGCGCAGGAGTTCAACCTTCAGGTGTCTCTTGAAGGATGAAATGGATGAAGTTGTCTTAAGGCTTGTCGGCAGGTTATTCCAGATACGAGCAGCCGCAATCGGAAAGGCACGAGCTCCGACGGTCCTCAGGCGGGAGGAGGGGATCAACAGGTCATCATTGGAAGCGGATCGGAGATTACAGCGTGTGGGATTGCAGGACACAGATTGAAGCATGGAGCACATGTAGGAAGGAGCTGAACCGCGAATGCATTTGAAGGCGAAAACTGCCAGGCGATAGGTAATCCTATAGCGAATCGGTAACCACTGAAGGGATCGTAGTAGAGGGGTCACGTGGTCGCGGGAGCTGGTATTGAACAGAATTCGCGCACCTGCATTAAGAATTGATTGAAGCTTGCAGAGGGAATTGTCTGGTAGGCCATAAAGTAGACTGGAGCAAAAATCGAGCCGGGAGTGAACGAGGGAAACCATGAGAGTGTTAAAAACCGGTAGAGGAAGGAAGCGACGGAGTGAGCGAAGATGGCGAAGTGCACCAAAACATTTGGAGACCGTGCTAGAAATGTGGTGTTGCATGGACAGACAGGGATCAAGAATGACCCCGAGATTGCGGATTTTGTTAGTCGGAGTGATGGAGTCTTGTTGTCCGATAATAATAGGAGACTGTGGAACCAGATTGCGGCGTCTTTTAGAGGTGAGCCACATGATTTCAGTCTTACTGGCGTTAAGCAAGAGACGATTGCTCGCTAGCCAGTCGTGAACAGCAGATAAGCAGTTGGACATCTTGTTGGAGAGGACATGGATCTGGGATGGATGACAGGAGCCGTAGATTTTGATATCATCAGCATACATATGGTAGGAAAGACCATGAGATGTGATAATATTGGGAAGGTCAGACGTGTACAGGAGAAACAAGATAGGGCCAAGCACGGAGCCTTGAGGGACCCCATGAGACGACGAAACTGGAGATGAAGTGGAGGTGTCACACACTACAGAATAGGATCGATCCGTAATAAATGATGCGAACCAGGAAAGGACCTGTCCATGCAGGCCAAACGAGACTTCGAGGCGACGGAGAAGTATGTCATGGTGGACTGAGTCAAATGCAGAACTGAGGTCGAGGAGGGAAATGAGGGATAGGTCGCCATTATCCATGGCTAACAAAATGTCGGAGGATACTTTGAGGAGGGCTGTTTCAGTCGAGTGAAAGGAACGGTAAGCTGATTGGAGACTCGGGAGAAGGCTATGATCGCTGAGATGACGTAGAAGCTGACGGGTCACAATGCGCTCGAGAACTTTTGAGAGGGTACATAACTTGGAAATCGGTCTGTAAGAAGATACTTCAGAGGAATCGAGATTACCTTTCTTAAGGACTGGATTGATGACAGCTTCCTTCCAGAGACGGGGAAATGTCCCACATGTAAGGGACATGTTGAAAAGAATGGTAATGAACGGTGCCAGGATGTCAATGTTGCACTTGAGGAGATCAGTGGGCAGGCAGTCACGGGAATTGTGCTTGTTGGGAAGTGAAACTATGGCTAGTATGACATCATGAACGGTGAGGAGTTGAAAAACACTGAAGGAGCAGTCAGATGGAGCCTGCGAGAAATTAGGAGGTGTGTGATTCAGAGTCCTGTCGTGAATGCACTGTACTTTCTCGACGATGTGCTGATGGAATAAGTCGGCTGAGATGTTCACACCAGGGTTGGCGTGGAGACGACCCATGATGGAGTTGATAGATTTCCACATCAATCGAGGATTGCCTTTCTCACATTCTGTCTTGGCCTTCCAGAAAGTCTCCCGCTTTTGAATAGTAAGTTTCTTGTATGATAGACGGACAGCTTTTAGCTCAGTAGAAGCAAGCTGAGCTGAAGCAGGATCGCTGATGATGAGACGTTTGACTCGTCTCTCAAGACGTCTGGCATGTCGTTTCACTTTCTTGCAGTCATCATCGAACCAGGGGTCCGAGGCTCGCGAACGGCAACGCACAGATCTCATGGGAATTTCGGAGTCAAGGGCACTGGTGATCTCATAGTCGTAAAGTTCTGCGAGGTAGTCAATGTCAGATGTTGGAGGTGAGGATGGACGAAAATTAAGGCTTGAACTGGAGAGAATTGTGCGTAGATTTTGATTGTTCAAAGACGTCCATGGGCGTGAAATGATGGTGCGATAAACAGGTAGAGGTCGGGGGAGAGATGTTGTCCACGTGACAAGACAGTGATCAGATAGTCCAGGATCATCAACAACAACCTCAGGTGATGGTAAGTCGCATCTTGATGCAATGATGTCGAGAGTCCCTCCGTGATTATGGGTAGGGCCAGTTACACGGCATTCTAGACCATATGCTTGGAACAGGCTGAAACAGTTCTTTTCCATTTACTTTGCGACACGACATGTATGTAGTAATGTGCTAGTCAAATTTTGCGCCGATTAGGTGCTTGTCTTTATCGACCATGACAAGATTTTGATCTCCGTGTCACAGTGATTAAGTGTTTGGCCTAGCGATCTTTTGGTCCAGTGGTCGAGCCCCGTAAGTGTCATAGGAAGTTGGCAGGAAGGGCATCCGGGCTGAAAGATCACAACGCTCCAGAAACGTCTGACTGTGTCAGCACCGTCGAAGCGCCCAGTAAGGTGGAGTAGGTAAACCATGACGTTAAAAAATGACGTTAAACCATCATTTTTTCAATAAGAATAGGAAGAAGCCATTCCTTCATGCCATGAAGCAATATTGCAATATTGTTCACAGAAATTTTATATTTCTATATATATATTTATCTTTCTGCCAAAAAACTCAAAATTCTAACTCAAAAACATCTAAATATCTGAAGTCTCTTGCTACGACAAGTGATCATATCACTTCTCTTCTTCGAGACTTGCACTGGCTTCGCTTCTCTCAGAGAATTGACTTCCGGTTAGCTGACTTGATGTTCCGTTGCCTCCACGGTTCTGCACCACTCTATCTTGCTGAGAAAATCACATCGGTCCGCAGCATCCCTAGCAAGAGCATCCTTCGATCCGCTCATGCTCCCGCTCTCTGGATTCCCTCAAGCCGGCGAAGACAAGCGGTGCCCGTGCCTTTCCTTCTGCCGCGGTACGTGTGGGGAACAATCTCCCAGCCGAAGTGACCAACCATTCATCTCTTCATCCTTTCAAACGCTCCCCCAAAACCTTTTTCTTCTTTCGATCTTATCCCCAACCTAATTTAGGACTGGGTGTACTTTTTTGTAAAGTGGCTCAGCAAAACTTCATGCGCCACTATAATATGTAGTTCTGTGAATAATAATAATAAAGTCCTCACCAACATTGTCTGCTCTCACATTGTCGATGTCCTTTCCGTATTAATGTCAAAATATTATTAAGTTTACTGCGGAAGTAATTTCGATAGTTACTCATTTCTAATTCATTCGTCGAAAATATGTAAGAATTGTCGTCTATGAATTTATCAACGTCGTGATTTTTTTAATTGTTTTCATTGTCGATTTCAGGATAGACGGTTAATAGTTGCCTCAGACTGAATAGCCATCTATTTCTTCGAAGTATCTTATTCCTAATTTCACCTAATTCGGATAGGAGTTTAGTCTTCACTAATCTTCAAAGACTTACTTTCGGTCATGCGTGTTACTCGTGAGAAGCGAGAAGAGCTGCAATAGCGATCAAAGTTGTGAAAGATATAGAAAAATGCACTTTTCTTACGTACATATGTATTTAGCTTTATAATTCTAAAATTTGAATATCTCAAACTAGGTGCCAACTGAAATTCTGACTTGACTAGACCGTAATTCTTTGCAATCAAGTCACCGTCATAATAGACAATCTAATGCGGGGCTTCCCAACCCATTTTCTCTGGACTCCTCAGATTTTTTTCAAGGTCCAATGGACCCCCAAACTGACCTAGCCAGGATTTTTAGTTGGAGATGGTTCATTATATTGCTGACTGTTTTAATGTAACCACTCAATCGAAGTGCACTCAGCCTTGTTATCACACTTATAATCTGAACTGGCGGAAGGTATGCCTGGGGCCCTCTCCGGTCGAGGTTGGGCTTTTTGTTTAGCTCGGGTATCGAGTTTACATATTCATCTCGATTTCCATTTTAGAGATTCTATGATAAAGCTTTTGTTAATGCATGATAAGTTCATAAAAACACGTCAGATACAGCTTGTGGGGAAGATTTAAGGTTGAACGAAGCTAAGTGGAGTTTGTCATCCCTTCATGAAGTTGGCGAAAACATCTTCGCAGTTTATGCAAAACTTTGATAAATTCTTCGCTCTACGGATGTCCGAATGAGATAGGCCGCTAGTATCTGCGTGACCGTCCTCTGCGGCTAATTTCATTCTTTCTGCAAGCACTATTTCACTTATTTCAGTTGACCCAATGACATGCGAAAAGTCCATAAACTTCTATGAATTTCAATCACTTCACATAATTAGGATTTTATCTGTGAATCCCCTGTAATCGCGCCATGGTCTACCTGGGCCCCGTTGTGTAGCCCTGATCTAATGCATCAATGTTAAATGGAAAGCATCAATCTGCTCGACTTCTTTACTGACTAGTTACTTAACTCACTAGCTAAAACTTTTTATCCTATGTGGTGATAATAAAGTTTTGCGTAATTGCTCCGATTATTTTCCCTCATCAAAATGCGGTGTACTCAGTTGTTGTAGGTCATAGCACTCGATTCAAAATCAAAGGGATCGACAAAAATCCACAATACTACATAAATTTGCAATGTAATATAGACATTGGAAATGAAATTTTGAAATTTAATGCTTTTAACTACAAGGCAGGCAGAATTGCGCCGTCAATTTATCAATAAACAGCTCTCGACATCAGTTCATGAACGACAAGTTCTTAACTCAGTTCATCTCGATGGCAGTTGCTAGGAACTTATTTAACAGTAGCAGCTTATTAAGTTTCAGACTCAAATAATCGAAAATCAAATAATTATAACTGACAGCTAATAGAGATTCTAATGGGTCAGTCTAAGCTTAATCTAACAATTTGGCATGAAGGCCTTCGATGACAAACCTGCTGAGTGTCACTCTTTTCACCATTTCAACAATTCTGATGTCACTCACCAAATAAAGATTTCTAACTTTCATTCTAATTTGAAGTAATAAATAATTTAGCCCGATTAAGCTAAATAAAAGAAAAAGCGAAAAGAAATAGCTAATTAATTCTTATAGAGACAATGATAATACGAAGCGGCAATTGAAAGCTATATTACTGGTATCTCGTAGAAGAAAACAAATGCTGACACCAACCATATTGGATGGATACAAGTTGCAGTAAAAACAGTTCTTGATGATTAGGGATATTCACTCAACACACGTCACTCATTCAACACACTTAGCATCACTGAAAACACACAGTGTCATTTTCATCAGCGGAATTAAATAAGAAGCAATCATTTACAAAAATATCGTCTTAAAGCCTGCTGTAACACGCAATCTTCATGAGTTAAGTAACATTGTCATGATAATGCTGGTGATAATCAGCAATATCACCGTAATTCCTTGTAATTCTGCCACGGTATATTCGATTGTCAATGTAACTGTACTATTAACTGTGTATCGACTAAACTGCACTCTCTCTACTGTATTTGGAAATCAAATTCAGACAACAAAGACTTCAATTTTGACAACTTTTTTGAACAAAATAACAGTTTAAAAATTATAGCAATGAATGAAATAGTAATAACTATTCAGCCATTTTATATATTATATGATGTTGTCGATATCAATTCAATTCTTTCCATGAAAGCACGGTATCAATGTGATATTCTGTATGTGAAAAAACACTAGTCTCATTTCCTATAGTCTTATTCAATCTTTTACATCTCTGATTAAGGAGCTGATACATTATTCATTCAGCTTCAAAATGAAACTGTCTGCAGATAGTGAGACTATGTGTAACGCAGTTAATCACACGCCTTATTCGTCACTCTTCTAATGAACGTCATGAAGTCTATTGATAGTCCTAGATGTATCAACCCTTTATTGCTTTTAGTGGATTTGAAACCCATTTGTTCATGACTCATTGCGTGTGACGGTCAAATTCAGGAATACATTACATCATCTTCGGTAGATACATCAGATTTGTCAACTAGCTCATCTAACATCGAAAATTCATCTAATGAGAGAGAGAGATGCATATACGTGCATGACCACCGAAGATAAACGAAAAAATGTGTTAGATGCGTTTCATGCGGAGGAAGATTTTTTGGAGGTTAGGAGGTTGTTAGGAATGAAACGATCTACTTCATAGTATGGTGAAGAGAGGAACTCCGGCCTATTCTCCATATAGCAGGCGGAAAATGACATCATAAGATTACTATGTCAATGACATCCTTTTGTGAGGACACAATTTCTGAAGAATCTAGTCTACAAGAGCGCTGAATTCTCGAATGCATGGATTTCTTGGTGATTCATAGGTGCAGGTTACGATTCCTGCCTGGCGAAGCACGTCGATGGACTGCATCACACTTAACAATTATGCTGGCCTTAAACCAATGAAAGAAATCGACAGGACATCAAGGATGGCAGGCATCAATATTAAATGGCAGGCATCAATATGCAATGTGGTTTACGCAAGATTTGCGTCCGCGGGGCCTAGAAATTGTCTACACCGATGAGACTTCCGTCGGCATTTACACCCTACGGAACAATGGAGGAAGTCAGAAAAGAGCGAAATTTGTACGTAGGATTAAGGAGACAATTTCAGTATATCTTCGGGATCTGTCTCCAAAAGTTATTGATCATAGTGTTATTTTACTGATACTTTATTGATACTCATTTTTATTCCTAGAATCGGGTACCGTTATTTGAAGTGGCTTACTGTATCAGAAACGCATATTTTTTCAAATAAAAAAAATAATAAATGTAAATGAAAAACACGTACATGTATACAAAAGAGAATGAATGAGATGACTGATGATAAGGCGAGTTGAGATATTTACAGAATGACAATAAGGTGGAGGTGAGATTAAGTAATTACACTGAAATGCGAGATGACACTGTCTGGAAGGAGAGGACATTTTCATTCATATTTAATATCTTTAAGCAAGTCATGATTTCATCTGTAAAAGTCATGCACCATCATACTTTTGCAGTGAAAAATGTTAAGGTTTGATAAAAACGGCATATCAAGGCAGATCGGAATATGTATTCAAAATTAATAACGCACGCCAGCATTCGCCTTATGTTTTATGTTTTACATTGTTTCTGTAGCTTTTATAACAATCTTACCGAACGGTCGTTGTTAATTTAGATACGTGAAAGACGGGTAACTGATATTGCTCATATAACTGATACCACTTCATCAACACAAATTATATGCGCTAAATCCTATAATTTCATTTTGAAAAAGTTGTCGAAATTGAAGTCGTTGCTGTCTGAAATTGATTTCCAAAAACTAGAATTATGAAAGTGAATTTGTCAAAGGATTTGCTGATGTTTCATGCGCAATTATACCTGCACAGAAGGGATTCCATCGTCTTGAAAATTGTGGATTGTGTATCGATAAAAGAAAAGACGCCTTTTATAAGGAAAAGCAATACAAAAGCATTGTAAAAAAGCACATTAAAAACATTGTTTTTAGCCATAGTTATTTAAAACACATTTCAATGTATTCAAAATATCACATTTTAAATATCGCAAGTGTCATTAATTGAAAAAAATCCTTAGCGTGAATTTGATGGATTTGATAAAAGTTTGTAAGGCTCGCATATTTTCTTTCGTTGCATCCCTCAGCAGCATTGACAGAATTAATCCGATTTATTACAGCTCATTTCCCATGGCAATCTTTGAGGGAATGGCTCTTCCCGTTCTGCGTTCAGTCTTTGTGAACAGAGAGTGAAATTTTCTTGACTTGATAGACATTTTCTTGAAAGCTTTTATTTCCTTCCCTTTCGTCTTATCGAATTATTTTTTGATTGTTGGTTGATTTCATGTTTTAGCAAAGAATTTGTCAGTTACAATTCTCTTGTATTCCCTATCATGTGAAATGTGTCGACCTCTATAACCGCACAGACACATGTACTCGTACATGAAATTCTGTTCTAGGGTTCTGCATGTGTTCAAACTTTCTCATGTACACACACATGGCAGCTGCAAATTAGAATAATAGACTATGAAGATAGTGAACTACCTCTTTACTGTACTTTCAAAGAAGAATTTTGACGGTAACCAGTGGTATTTGGATTTTGACTTGAATTCCAGAGATGGTGGTGAAATCATGTTGAAATGCATTAGTGTACTAAGTTGGAGATGTGATTCCTCTCGACGGGTTGGTTTGTGCGCATCGGTCAAAATGTTCATTTCACGGTTCGTAAAAGGGATTTCCGACCACTGGGAGTAATATATTTCTTGAATAATTTTTCATTAAGTAATCATTGTTGCCAATCTTCCCGTTTCAGTGTATTTGATTCCTGAATAATGATCAAATGCGTGATAAACGTTTTGGGAAAATGATAGAAAATCAGTAGCACTTGTGACTTCAAGGAAATATATTCAGAAAAATGTTTCATCCTGGCTAAAGATTTCGTCAAATTATTAAGAAAGATTAATACCTCCTACCGAAGACATGAGAAGATAGGCAACGTTTTAAAGAGAAATTCAAAAATCCTTTAAGATAAAAGCGAGCCTTCAAAATCTTTTTTTCAGTTTTTGTTATATCCGCAACTGCTGATCCTCCTTTTCATGCAAATGCATAACAATCTCCCTCTCATGCCACTTCTTCATATCTTGTATCATAATTAGTAGCATCATCAGTGCGAATGATATTCCCAAATACTGACACAAATGATTTGTTCTAAATTTGTTCTAGATAACTCTAGCTGTTATTGACAGCAAGTTGAATATTAAATTCTGATGGATTCTCACTGGAATTTCTGTGTTGTGGTAGTGGGTGGGAGGACCATGTTCAGATATGAAGCCAAAATCATTGTTAAAAATTCTATCCCAGTAAGTTATGAATAATCAGCACTTTACCGACGTTTTGTGTTCTGACCCTTCCTCAGGGCACTTATAGATAAAGTGTTGTCACGGCTACCATCTTAAACTTATTCCTGGCTGCGGCTACTATTAAAAGTCCCACATTCAACCCTTGGCATTTTTTAGTAAATTCGAATCTCTGCAATGTTTCATGTTCGCACGTACGTTATCAGAGATACAAAATTTAGACTTTTGCACACTCATTAACATAACTTAGCTAAGTCGAATAGATCTATACAAAGTCATGGAGTGAAATTGCATTTCTGGCGCAACAAATGCCGCACTTTTATTGATCTACAATTGTATATCCTTGTCATTTGCAACAATAGACGCGTGCATCTAGAAATGATCAGCAACTAACTCAAGATGTCTAATTCGACTCATTCTAAATGCTAGCAATCAACCTATGACCGTTATATATCATGTTCACCCTAGCCCTCATTGGTTAATATTTGTGTATTCTCTGGTCACATTATTGAGTAGTCAAAGCATTAATACCCTTGATATTCCTTGTAAATGGACATGAATTTTCACATAGAAGTTCATAAAATTTTCAATGATACACTGCATGACATAGATGCTCATTAGCTCTCTATTCGCGCGTGCTATATGTTAATAGAGATGTGATGCAGCTGGCATTAAGGCTCGCTGTTACTTATTCGGGTTATCATTCGAAAAGCTACTCATCTGAAGACGTTCCCTCAGATTCTAGTTATTAAAGCTCTCTTCAGCTATTATTGTTCTACGTTTCTTCAAAAGATATCTTTATCCATTAAATCGTTTCATTTGATAACGGATTTCGTCACAGGTTACCATTATGAATGATTGAGCATTTGCGCTTCCACCATGAAAAGAGGCAATGCTCGAGTACTGATCTTGTCTAAAGTTATGTCAGTGGATAATATTTCAGCTGTGTGTCGATATCATATTCACTATCTCACAAAGTAAGATTATTTCTTATCTCTCTTGGAATGGGTGATACATTTCACTTGTACGTATCAAATTGTTTTAGATCAAATATTATTGGCATTAAATCACCTTCAAATCAAAATGGATTAAATGTAGCAGAACTGTATCTGTGTTCGCCATCCGATTTAATCCATTGTCATATTTCATTGCTTGCGTAATCCCATTAATCCTTCATCTGAAGTCATAAAAGCGCACAATAAGATAGGTAGGGATGAAAATTGAAGAAGTGCAATGTAAAAATGAGCTTGTTGTCGTTCATACAGATTCATCCGAAAGATTATACCTGCAATTAAACTGAAATTTGGTTGTGACAAGTTAATTTGAAAGATGATGGTAGCACTTAGCTACACTCATTTTTGCATACCTGACAGAACTTCCGAGACATAAAACTTCATTTGTATCAAAGTAATTGTTTATTGACACGCTTTCTATGAGTCAAGTCTATGATTTTATCTACCATATTTTCTATGTCCCATCAGCAAATTCAAATCCCCAAGATATACAATATTTTTTCGTTCGCTTGATTTACATCAAAGTATGTCAGCGAAGGGAAGAAGGTCAGAGTCAGTTAGGAATTAAATGCTTTTTCATGTGTTGGTTTGAATTCTCAATAGAACCATTAAGCATTGAGTTGTATCCAAAATAGCCGCCATGTCATGAATCAGCAGCAGCCCTAGTTCACAACGCTAAGCATCAACGCGACTTCCTGTTATGCAGCCCGGAGTAAAATTGAGATAGGCATTTAATATTAAGTTAATTTCCTAGAATGCATTAAATACTTTTTAGGTCACTACTGACATTTCGTGTATAAGTTTGGGTACCAGTAGCAATCGATAAATGCTGCTTTTTTGAAAACACTGCCAATAAAATCATTGAGGTGCATCATCGGTTGAAGAATGGGAACAGATTTGAACAGCCACCATTTAATTCAACTTCTGAATTTGACATGAAACTTCATCGACTTTAAGCTTCTGTTAATGGGATTCCTAAGCGATAGTGAACCTGTCGAGTGGTCGGTCACGTGGAGTCACCTGTTGCGCACATTCCGACAGTTCACGGACACGGGTATTACCTCCCAGATAATGCCATTTTCTGGATGTTAAGGCATTGAAACATAACCGATTCTTTCTGTAGCGACCTTCAACTAGTTATTCTCAGTTCGGTCGTTTCCTTCTTTTGCATTACAATATTTCGTCAGCAAAATTAAACAGCGAAAGCACAGCAGAAAAAGCCAGCATTTTGAAATCGGAAAACCGCTTTTGGCATATCGATAAAACAGGAAATACTGGTTAAACCGCTATGATCAACAGAGGGAGACAATATTATCCCACAATACATTAAATTTATAGCTTCAGTAATACCTATGAGTAATACAGGGCTCGTAAATTTCCGTTTATTCCATATTTTTCACAGTTCGTCCGTCCTATCATACATGTGTCCCAGTATCGCTTTATGGCGCTTTATGTATTGTGCCAACTTCTCAGTTTCTTGAAGGAAGAACATCTAATTGTTGTCTATGAAAACTACATACGCAACATCTTGAGTATGTTGAGGTGCCCCTTTCTTCGTGAACCTCAATATTTGACTTTCGAAAGAGCTTGAACAGATACAGAGGCGTGCGCATCATATAATCTGTGACTCTTGGCACTGTGACTGTGCAGAATTTGTCCCGCTTTCTTATCGTCGTCAATTTCTTGGTTTTTGCTTATTTCTCAGTATGGTGTCTGACAATGGGCATCCTCTACGTCATCTTCTTTTGTCTCTTATGGAACACTCTACATTTTTGTTTGCCTAAGTTGACTACCGCAGCTCGTGACCGATCATTTCTGATTTCAATGTCTAAGCTGTATAACTTCGGTTTTTCCATTTAGTTCAATCACTTTTCATTCATTTGTTATCAATTCCTTTGCGCTGCATTCTTGTATCTTGTATTTGGGGGGTGGGGGTCCCTCGATTATCATTGTTGGGACTGTCATGTTATTCAAATACACGTCTTGATTATTATAATCTTGAGCACAAAGCTAGTGTTACTTTTCTAATATTTGCGAAAAATTTCTATATATTGAACAATTTAGTTAGCTTATAATTGTTAAAATTCTACATGAGGATCATGGAATCAGTCTCATACAAGTATTAAGCCTTATTACCATAGTTATGGAGGAGGCATTGTTCCTCTTAACCCTGCGGTATCAACAGTTTGTCCTCTATCATCAGGATGTCAGTGCCATACTAGTCATATCTTTCTGTTTTCGTTGACCTGTAAACTGGCATTAATCGTTATGTGGCGAAATGGGATCTTCGTTTCGATCTAACCGTCGAGGTTCTCTTCGATATTGAATGGTCGCTTTAATATTCCATGAAATTATCGCGGACAACTCACGCCGCAGTTATCAACCTGCATTGATTGTCCCATGGTCTCCTGAGTGGTCTCCGTGGCACACTGGCTCAGTGTTTGTCCTAGCGATCTTTCGGTCCAGAGGTCGAGCCCCGAAACTGTCATTGTAAGTCGTCCGGAAGGGCGTCCGGACTAAAAGATCTTTGTTAAAGTCTGACTATGTCAGCACCGTCCAAGCCCTCAGCATGGGGGAGTGGTGACGTTAAACCATCATCATCATCATCATTGCCCATCAGTGGTTCAGCCGGACGTCTATCATGCTTATGCTAATAATTTGCATTTCAGGATGTTCATCATTTCCAACTACCACCTGGAGGTCAAGGATCACCCTTTTATCACACGAAATTGCGGCCAGGAACGATAGAATTTCTGGAAAAGATGTCCGAATATTTTGAGCTGCACATTATCACATTCGGTAATCGGCTGTACGCTCATACAATTGCCAGATTGATCGATCCACAAACGAAGTTCTTCGGACATCGAATTCTCTCTCGTGATGAGGCCTTCAATCCATTGACGAAAACAGCTAATCTCAAGTAAATTTGATTTAATGACGATGATGTGTTGCAATCCCATTCAACCATTACGTTTACTATTCCAGATCGTTATTCCCGCGTGGTGATTCTATGGTTTGCATAATCGACGATCGTGCTGAAGTTTGGAGCTTTTCAAAGCATTTGATTCATGTCAAACCGTACAAGTAAGTCAACAAAAGAAATTTAGCGAGTAACGAGTGTGATGTACAGCGATTCTTGCATCGTGGCATGACAGTTTTACGGTCTTACTGCAAATATACTCAATAGTCATGCCTACTTTCAAGATAGAATTGGCGGCAAGTAAATTCAATTTGACATATAGTAAATTAAATGAGGCGGAAAACAGACCTGAACTGTCTTACAAAAATTCATTTGACTATTTGCTCATTTTGAATAAAATAAAAATATCATGTTGATGACTAAAACTGCAAATGACCAGAAATAGCAGACGTTTGCTATACTTTGATTTCGGTAAGTTACTTAGTCGCAAACCACTCAGTTGATTTCCAAAGAATGTTACGTTTGTATGTACTGCACCTTTTCGCATTATCATTTACCTAATCGGCTAATTGCAGGCATCAGGCCGCACATACAGTCGTAAACTAAAAAAAATAGACATCTTCAACAGCTTCAGCGCTAGTCGCAGGCTGGAAGCCTAGAGGTTTTATGTTGACCGAGGATTCCGTAATTCACTTCGATCTATTCGACCTTTCTGGGATTTATAATCAATCTAAAGCTCTAAAGTTCTAAAGCAGGTCAATGGAGACTTTCATAACTTATTGACTTTTTAAATAAGTTGCCTTTTATTTGATTCTTTTGAAAAAGTATTTCACCACGTAAGGCAATGCAGATTATAAGACAAAATAGGCAAAACAAGAACGTAAAAAGATGAATTATCTAGGTTGATTTAAAGTAAATTAATAGGCAAGTTAAATGACTAAAATCGTTAAATTGAAAGTCCTAAGTGTTGGTCTCTAAAAGTTCAAAAGGTTCCAAAATTCTGTCTCAGTTTTTTGTAGACATCCTGAATATACCAACAAGCAATTCAGTGCAGGATTACTTTCGCGGAAGAGTCCCATGAGTGAAAGGGCATTATTTGCTATTGACATTGATATGATTAATATTAGTTTTTTTCTTTTATAGGCTTGTTGGCTAAATCCTTCACTTGCGTACACATGCTGATAAAAATAAACCGTACAAATAGCTAACTGAATGAAGGGTGATATTACGTGGAAAGCAATGATACAGGAAATAATACTGAACATTTGTGAATTTTATTCACCACCAATTTCTGTTCACTTAATGTGGTCTTACCTTCCTTATACATGCATCTCTACACGTGATTCTGCTCATATATTTCTCATGAAAAAATCATTTTCTACTCGAAGATAGTCATCAGTATGCGATAAGCGCTAATTTTATATTTTTATTTCTTAATTTGTTTCAATTTCAGGTATTTTCGCGACACTGACGACATCAATCTTCCTGGATTAGACCACGGAACTCGCCAAAGGTCTCGCAATGTGCGACGGAACAAAGGAAGGACGGTTAATGGAGCCCAGAGGAAACCTGATGCTGACAAGAGCCTTCGAGAGAAATTGCAGAGAAAGAGATTAAATGATGAAGATGCTGACGTGATAGAAGCAAATGAGTACTCAGGCATTTTTGATAAATCAGTGGAAGTTACTCCAGATGGAGATAAACCTGACAAACGCCCGGATGACAAGGATTCAGAGCAATCTAAATCAGATTCTGACAAGTCAGAAAGAGTCGGAGAATCGGAGGAGATGCATGATAAAACGGAGGCAGATACAATGAAGCTGAAAGCGAATGAGAAAGAACCGAATACAAGCGCGCAGAAATCGGAAGATACACAGAAAACGGACGATGTAGAGAAGTCTGAAGAAGTTGCACAGAAAACGGACGATGTGAAGAAATCTGAAGAAGTTGCACAGAAAACGGACGATGTGGAGAAATCTGAAGAAGTTGCGCAGAAATCGGATGAAATGGAGAAATCTGAAGAAGTTGCGCAGAAATCGGACGATTTGGAGAAACCTGAAGAAGTTGCACAGAAATCGGACGATTTGGAGAAATCTGAAGAAGTTGCGCAGAAATCGGATGATGTGGAGAAATCTGAAGAAGTTGCGCAGAAATCGGATGATGTGGAGAAATCTGAAGAAGTTGCGCAGAAATCGGATGATGTGGAGAAATCTGAAGAAGTTGCACAGAAATTGGATGAAGTGGAGAAATCTGAAGAAATGGCACAGAGTTGCACTGAGGAAGATGCAGAAAAGTCGGATGATGAAAAATCAGAAAAAGAATCAATGGATGAAGACCAATCCCAAGAACAAGCAAATGATGGGAAGGAAGTGGTTGTAGACGAAGAAGAATGGAAGGAAGCGATAAAAGGCGAAGTAGATTCGCTACGGGAAGACGACCCTTGGCAAGATCAAGATGATTATCTCTCTCATCTATCGGACATTTTGCGCCGTATTCATCAGACCTTCTATGCTGCATTTGATGCTCGCACAAATGATGAATTACCAGATCTAAAAGAAATCATTCCTCAGTTGCGCGCTCGAACTCTCCGAGACATTCGTTTAGTCTTCTCCGGCGTGGTGCCGTTAGGTCATAAAGTGCAGCAGAGTGGGGCTTTTCATATTGCACGCCATCTTGGTGCTGAAGTGCAGAACGATTTGCTCACGACAGGTCCTAACAGAACCAACTACGTCATCGCTAGTCGTGCGGGCACGCGCAAAGTCAGTGCTGCTCGCAAAGCTAAAGTTCGTGTAGTGTCTCCGTATTGGTTGTGGGAATCTTACTATCAATGGCGACGACTCAGTGGACGAGATTTTCGTTTGGAGAAAGACTACGACCCTGACAGCTTCGATTTTAACGACAAGAGGCGACCGCTGCCACCAACAGAGGAAGCGCCGCCACCTGCGAAGAAGACCAGAGTGGAGCCACATCCAAGTTTGGACTTTTTAAGGAATCCTTTGATGCAAATCTCTCCGAAGGATACGATGGACATGGAAGATGAAGTGGAGGAGGCTATGCAAGGCGAAGGAAGTTCCGATGATGATGAAGAAGACGATGAGGCAGGAGAAATGTGTCCTCTTCTGCTAGGAAACATTGGCAGGGAGTCGACCTCTTCCTCGTCATCAGGCGATAGTCTGAGTGGTGCAGAATATCCCAAAGGCTGGAGACCTCAGAAAGAAGCGTGTGGACGCTCTGTTAGTAGTGAAGAGGAAGACAGAGAGTATAGAACTTGTCCTGAAGGCTACGATTATGAAGACGCTGAATACGCTCGTCGTATTCTCAGAGACGATATCAGTTCTAGTGAGGGGGAGCAGGGAGATCCGCTTACAGATGAGGATGAATGCATGGATGCTTTGAGAGCTTTCATTTAAACCTACTTCAATATCTGCTTGGAAGTAAGTTTAACAGAGAGATCAATAAGATTTGCAGTCCCAAATCATCTTTGCAAAAGATATTTAATCAAGCTGGTGGAGTAATCAGATACGAGTTCTCCATTTTTCGAACATTATTTATTTATCAAATCGTATTTTAAGCCAGCATGATTATTCTTTGCCCTTTCATACCCTCATCTCTGCTTAATTCGTTCTCCTCAATGATCAGTTATTCAATACATATTAATGCACGAAAGGAAGCAATGTTACATTGCAGTAAGAGGATGAGGGAAGTTAATGATCATCTTTACATTTCATTTGATATTTCGTATTTTTGTAGGCTCTTGAAAAGCCTATCCTCGTTATTTTCAATGAACAATTCCAGTCATAAAAGCAACAATGTCTGTAATTAAATAATGATCCTTATGTTCTAATTGTTTACAGAAGTCAATATTAGTTCAATACTCAATAACTACAGAACAATTACAACTAGTATAAGCAAACATGTTAATTCGGACTTTTCTAATTCCTTCGATAAAAGACTACAGATTCGTAAGTTTAGATGAATCGAATTTATTTGATGTTTTTCATTATCAGACATTTTCGAAGCACAAAGATAGGAAAACTCTGTGGAAATTTGGTCTTAGCATCGACAGCAATGATTTCCTGATCTTATTGATATACATGATCTTCATTTCATGTACTATCTTTAGTTTCCGCACTATTTGCGTTTCTGTATTGATTGCCTTCATTTCCTCATTTGTAACTGAAATAATTGAACCTGACGTACATTTAATGGCTTCATTATTGATAAAAACCCATTTTGAAAGCGCAAATGAGTTAAATTTGCAAAAAAACAAAAGCAAAGTTAATTACATAGATCAAAGATTTACTAGCAGCGATAACTTGCAGAACTCGCAACCATGAGCATCTTTTATCGGACTGTCATGATTGGAGATGGCAAATGATGACATCGAGTAGGGTGATAGTTGGTTGGGTAATGCTAATGGAGGTGTGGGTGTCTTACAGCAGAGACAGGAAACCTCATGTAATCATCGCAACTGACGTTTAACAGAAGGGCGTGAAACACATTAGACATACGATGTGAAGAAATTGAATGAAAACTATCATAATCACATTGAATTAAAAACAGATCGACACTTGATTTAAAGGACTTGCAGTATATGATATTGTCTAAGACTTAGTAATCAGTTGTTCTGTATTTCATGATAGGCAAGTGAAGTACAGTTGATCTTCAAATTGCTAATTAAAGTAAATCTATATGCTACATTCATCAAAAGCTAAAAGTCATCCACAATCCAAATTCAAAGTTGATATCCAAGATGAAGAGATAGTGCTGGCATTACCATGCTATTTCTTCGTGATTCCCCATATGTATTCGGTGCATTTATTGCATGACAATGGTAACCACGTGGGATGAGCTCAAGACTGAGCGCTTGTTAAAGCAACTTTTAATGTGTTAAGATGTACTTGTTTAAATCTGTCATTTAGTCCATGCGAGCATGTGTAAGATTGAGTGCGAATGGATTATCGAATAACTATTCAGAATATCTCAATCAAGTACTGTATTTTATATTCTTATCAGAACACTAATCCACGATTTGGGACTGTTAATCGGTGTGCATCACTTTATACTCACGTTTCACTTGATCTGTATCAGATCATTGATCCGTGTTGTTGTTGTGTAATAGAGCTTCTAAAGATATTCTTCATACTTCATTGTACATTTCACTTCCATACGTTTGTGCATCATCAGAAGTCACGATCATGTGTAAAAATATTTCTCCTTAAAGGCGCTCTGTATGTATAGAAGACAATGTAAATGATTTGATGAAAATTACATGTTTTGTTTATAATGTTAAAATAACTTGCTCTAAGCAATATTGGATGTTGGGGGACAATTGATCGATTTTTATGATTTTTTATACTGAGGATGAACGATAGCTATGAACACCGATTGAAAAACTCCTGAAGTGAAACTTTTAGTGATAAGGCAAAATGGATTGGCTATTTTTCTAAAATCGATTGGTCATGTTTCTAGTTTTCCAATATGGAGTTTTCGTCTTGAAATCATGTACTCCTATGACTATGACTTTTCAATCAACATTTTACTACAATTCTGTGAAACAAGTATGGTGTCATTTTGTAAGTCAACACCTGTAATTTGTAATCAAGCTCTTGAATTTAAAAAGCATTACTTAGGACCGTATGCAATTGAACATTGTATCCGACTGCCATAAGTACATTCTTTGTGCAATTATATAGTATGCTATTGAACATCATCTGTATATTTAAAGGTCTACTGTTAGATCAGTCAAGTCGCTTCAATGCAGAAATAATGAAAATCACAGTGAACAAATGCAGTGCTTTGTTTCACTTGAAGCAGTAAAAGCACCACTTTCACTTTTATTTCACTTGTATTGAATAATAACAAATGAAATAAATTATATAAGACTGTAATGGTGTAAGCGCTTAATAGATAATTTGTCCCTTCATGTTTGCAGTTCATGGCTACCGTTCAGTTGTTAAAATGCCTTATTATTGTATTTGATATAGTATGTATAGTGAGGTCTTTATTGACGCATTTTAGAAAGTGTATAGTATATGTAAGTTTTTATCGGGATTTTGAGTGGAATCATGTGCAACATCCACATGCTATCGGTAATTTGGCAGCGTTTTATCACAGGAACTACAGAAAACTTGTTTTTGTTAGTGTGAATATAACGCAGATTTTATATTTTTGATCAATTGTCACTGTTGGATTTTGTTTTGTGGTTAAGAGTCGAATGATTGTTGATCCTACTATTTGCAGATACAATATTTTGATACATAATCTTCGTGTTTTTATTTGTTTGAAAGGAAAACTTTACAAGTTAACTTTCAGTTTGAATTGAGATTAATTAATAATTAGCTACTCAAGTCAGCGAGTGATGAATGTAGGGGAGGAGGATCTAGCATAGGTGCCATAAATTATTGACTGTTGCTACAAACGAAACTGTTTTCGTCCCGGATCAACACGCAGGGCAGGAGGAGCAGTCCAAAGACAAAGAGGTCGTAGACATAATTTTTTTTAAAAAATCCAGTACCTATAAAGTACCAAAATACCCACTAATACTTGCTCAGCAGTTTATAACATGGTTAGAATTAGGCCTACAAAAAATAAAATTTAATTTATGAGCTTATAATTTTTCATAAAATCTAATTTCGAGAATTTTGATTTCGTCGACTCGTTAACCCCTAAAGATCTGATGTTTCACACCCTCTGAGGGTGATCCTGTACCCCTTTTACAAATTCTTAGTTTACCTGCTTATTGATATCAAAGCATCAAGGAAAGTTGATTTTCAGCAAAATAAAGATGTTTACGTGCAGCAGATCAATAGGCCTAAATGAGTGTCTTTCAGCCTTCTGACTGTTCTGAGTATAGGCCTGATATGCGAAGGTGCTTCTATAGCCAAAGGCAGCACGTGTCAGTTGAACTAAGGAGCGGTTTCGCGATGTTTGCTTGCTGTACCATAGAACCTCAGTTGTTTTAATGAAATCCAGTTATTCGAC
>CAJQUW010010829.1:2500-162500 GCA_907163375.1 Prostheceraeus crozeri
GCCATTCCGTCGGTGTCTCTAATAGACGTGAAACTTGGTGTTTGCTGCAAAAGTAGCGCAGCCCACCCACCTGCTTCTTATTCGCACACTTGTGCTTTTTAAATCCGTCACTCTTAAATACTTTTGAGCAGGAGCACAACTTGTACGTTGTTCGCACATTTGCGGCTTTAGGCATTTTTCTGAAGTGAAATGGGAAAAACAATAATTATAAGTCCGTAAACGTTTGATAGCAAACGATTGATTCCTAGTTTATAAAATTCCTAATTTATGAAACTCTAAAGATTGTTCGCATTCGTTTCATAGCAAACGATTGATTCCTAGTTTATGAAACTCTAAAGCTTCTTAACAAACTTTGTCAGAGCACTCACCGTTCGTCTTGCAACTTGAAACAGGAGTGAAGACTAGAGAAAAGTCACGGTTTATATACCCAGCGAGCACAAAGCCATGATTCAGACCTTCCTTATTTGGCCGTGCTTTTGACTTGACAACAGCAGTTTTACCATGTATGGGCATCGGCAGTCACCGTGCTTTCCGTTACCAACTCCCAACACAAAGACGGATTCCCCTATGACGCGAAAAGGTTTGACGTCAATGCTTGCAGTAACCGCCCCATTTTTACCAAGTTACAATGACAAACGATAGACGTTGCCAACCCTGAGTTACTGAGGCTAGACGAAGAAGGCCTGATAGCAAGCCAGCAACCGTTTGGGTGTTAAGCTCTTGAATCCGTTACAGGCATTACTCAGACGGGATCTTTTCCCAGCTCCTAGGCCTCGACCCGCAAATCCAACCTCGGGCGGACAGAGCGTGCGTCATGTCACTGTGTTGGTATCCGGGCCCCGATTTTGACATAAAAACCGGTGGAGTTATTTACAAGAGGAAACATCCCAAGTCGTTGCTTTGATCAGCTTGATAGCAAGCCGTAGAGAGCTTGATTCACCAGCGTTTTGCAATGGAGATGTTCAGAGGCCACCCATGACAAGATGGCTAAGACTCAACCGATTGGCGTTCAAAGTGCTACGTTGAGAACTGTGTCAAATGCCCAACATGAGACATGAGTTGCCCCAGCGGTTTCGGTCTAAACTATGACACACTCCCTTGCCACACTTATCACTACGGCATCGTCCGCCGTCCCGAAGGAACACCCTGTCAGTGGAATATTACAGCAAAACTCTCCGTGTCTTGCTCGCTTTCAGTGAACAGCTGCTTGTAACATGAGAAGACTGGCTCAGACATCATTAAAAATGCTTTCATTGACTTCAGCACGGTTGAAAACCCCAGAAAACCTCCAAAAATAGTAAATTTAAATTTTTCAACTTTTTAGCACTACTTATGAAATTTTATGAGCAGTCTATCACTTAGCGCAGGTCAATAGCGACCGAACCTTTTTTGAATCAAGTCAAACGGACTTGTAGAAGCAAAGTTACAAGCCTTTAAAGTTTTGGAGTCTTTTATGGCCTGGAGACGAAGGCCATCTCCTGGTGAACCTCTAAGTCTGACGCCTTAGCTGACGTCAGGAATGAAATTTTCTAAATCGGTTTCTATAAGAATTTGAAATGTCCGAAGCTATCATCGGAGCTCAGAGAGACGACCTACCTTTGACAATCGCTCTCCTCTAAATGAAAAGTCTCTGTCGGTTCCAGCTTATATAGTTTGTGGCGATCAGCTGATGACGTAATACCCATCATCCAAATCTTTAAATCCGTCCATCTCCTATTCTAGTGCTCCGGTGGAGCTGAAAATTCACCATTTCCATGTAGAATTTGATGCTGAATCCGAATCTGCCCTCCATTTTCCCATCCGATGCTTCGTTTTGGCTCTACAGCCCACAGCCATCGCAAAAATTCTAACTGTCGTTTTTCGGAAAAATGATGAAAAATTTTTTCTCTCCGATGGCTTTCAAATTTACCATGCTGAAGCAGAATTTGACGCTGATTACAAATCTGGTCTCTGTTTTTCCGTCCGAGGCTTGCTTCACCCACTAGAGTGATTTTCGTAAAAATTTCAAACATTGAAAATTTGGGACATTGGCGAAAAACGACAATGACGTCTCACCTCTAAACGAAGGCAGGTAGGAACAAGCCATGTTTTCCAGTGAATTTGTCTCACTCCCAGCTTTCAAACGAGCTATTGCACGACTTTCTACCATCTTTGGAACCAAAGTTGGAAGATCGTTGCCGAGGGGGGAGTCAGAACTTTTTCTCTCCGAATGAGTTGGGAAGAAGTTCCTAGACCCAACATTGACCAAAACGTCCGAATTTGCACTCCGTTTTCCCATCCGAGGCCTCCTTCCAGTTGAAAAATGACTTTTCTCATCCCAAAACATCCAAATCCCGACTTTTCCAACTCTGACGTTTTCCTGCCATTTTCCTCTCTAAACCCAGGAAAATAGGGCCAAACTGAGCTTTCCACTGCATTTTTCTCACTTTTAGCTTTCAAATGAGCTATTGCACGACTTTCTACGATTTCTAACACCAAAGTTGGAAGTTTGGCAGGAGGGGGGGGGGGAGGACGTCCTCAAAACTTTTTCTCTCCGATGTCGCTGAAAAAATCTTTCCTAACCCTTGTCTCACAGCTCCTCCTTCCTTCCTTCCAGAGGGGGGACCCGTTTCCTCCTCTCGGACCCATTCCTCCCCACACATCCTTGGCCACCTCCCTTCCTTCCAGAGGGGGGGGCTGAGTCAGCATGATGACTCATCACTGCACCGCACCGTCCTTGAATTTGCCACGGGGTTACTACTGTGAGCCAAAAATACTTTATAAGCAACTAAATTATCTATTTCGTTAATTTGTAGTTTTATGCATTTTTGTTAACTTATTTGTAAAAAATACCGGTGCCATGTATCCTGCGCTAAAGTCAAAACAATAGGTGGTCAGTTGTCAATTTAATTGTGAATCGCAACAACTTTGCCTAAAACTATAGCAACAGTGCAAATCATACAATGACTCTACTTATGTATAGTTATGTATTTCAAATGTGGCTACTTGTAAACTATCTGAATCAATGCAAGGCACAATATGAATCAATTACATCTGTACATTTATATGAGTCAACTTATTTCCTATTATCTCACACGTGTAGACTAATGAAGAAGCGGACATGTGATAACAAAATCAGTAAACAGAGTGGTCCTTTTGATTGGGGTTGTGGAATTAAATCGTCACGACGAGTAGTGAACTATCTCTTAGCGTCTACACTAACCAATGTAGAGAACTTTAACGCGGCAGCATCAGAGAGCGAAAATCCTTCGATTGCATTCATCCTTCACTAATCACAATATTTGACAGAGTTCAGAAAAATTCTGAATTTTTGAGATCATGTGCACACCACAATGTGAATAATGTGTCAAAATAAATTCATAATCCGGCACAATAGATGTATGTATACGCATGTTTGTTGAAGGACTTTTCGGACATGAATATCAGAAGCAATATTGATGCAACAATAGAAACAACATGCGACAATGCCTTAGATAATAGTACCTTTATCTTGATATACTGTAGTAGGCCTACCGATGGATTTGGAAGTTGTCGAAGGTCAAGGACCAATTTGGGTCAGGTGGTTCACAAATCGGTGTGGGTTGTGGGCCATGCCGTGGGTCGAAGGGGTCGAGTGGGTCGTGAGTCAAATTTTGTTGACCCACTTCCATCTCTGGATACCGGCACCATTTCAGTGAACTTCAAAAGAATTCGCGATTGCCATCATTTCTCTTTAGATATAAAATCATTTTGATACGATTATCTTTTGAAATATAATTTAATTTGACAAAAAAGTTTTGAAAAAGTAATTCGCAACACAAAGTTTTAAGGCAAGAAGTTTCAAAAACATAGAAGTGCTTGACTTACTTACTTAAGGGTAGGCTGTATGTGTCCCGTCGGTTCCACAGTCGTCCATTCCGCGCGGCAGCACCCCAGTTGATGCCGCCGTAGATGCAGCTATCTGTCCCGCCTCCATCTCTTTCATGGATATCCAACAGCACGTCCGAGTCCGCGAAGGGTTCATTCAGTCAAACGTTTGGACCAACAGACATGACCTGCCCAGCTCCACTTCATGATAATGATAATATATTTGTCATACAATATTCATATAAAACACAGATGATGACTTAGACCATGACAAAGTAGGAAAGCCTATGATGGGCAACAAAAACCAAACATTGATGAACAAGGAAGTTAAAGTCAAGCAATAAGAACATTTCAAATAAAAGTAGAGAAATCAAAGGATTACCATATGTCGTTGATGCGGAAGTAGATTGATAACCGATGCTTAAAGTAACTTAAAGAGAGAGAGCAGAAACCTCCAAGTAAGTCAACTTATTCCACGGATTAATCACATCACTTGCAGAGAAAATGTACTTTACTGATGTTTTTGTCCCCTTGGCAATGATCGCGTAGGGATTGTTTCGGCATGGATTTTGTATGGAAAATGAAAAGTATTGCTCAACATCAAGGTTGACTAGACCATTTAACATTTTGTAGACAAATATCAATTCATATCTTAGGCGGCGGGAGGACAGCTTTAAAAGTTTCAGTTCATGCAATCGATTTTTATAGTCTAACTGTCGCAGATTGCTGAATAATCGGCAAAATAGTCGCTGAATGTCTTCAATTTCATTAATCAACCCTTGCTGATGTGGCCACCACAAAATGCACGAAAACTCAAGAATAGGACGTGTGTAAACATTAAACAATTTCACCAGAAAAGTCTTGTCTCGAGTCACAAAAACGCAAAGCAATAGATGATATGTCTTCTTTGAAGCTGAAAGGGGAGTCGACTGTGATACCAAGATCTTTGATCTCTAAAACTTGTTGCAGGATAGCATCATTTATCATGTAGGACAATTGAGAAGTTTCGCGTTGTCCGAAAGAAATGCTTTTGCATTTGGTAATGCTGATCGGAAGATTGTTCATAATTGAACAACGTACAACACTGTTGATGTCGTCCTGTAAAGGAAGAAACGCGTCCGTGGGACTATAAATGGCCAATTTGATATCGTCGCTATACGTAGCGATAAAGGAATCACAATGTCCATCAACGTCATTAATGTATAAAAGAAACAATAAAGGGCACAAAACTGAACCTTGATTGACAGCACTTCCAGTATCACTGCAGGAAGACAGCGAGTTTTTTATGCGTACACATTGACGACGACAACTCAAAAAGTTAGAGACCCACCTCAGAACAAGCCTCTGACCCCATACTGAAACAGTTTATTGATCAAATTGTCGTGCGGAACTTCATCGAATGCCTTTTCAAAGTCGAGTGTGATTACGTCTGTTATCAACCCACTTTCGATACCATTCGTCAACAAATCGAAAAAGTAAATACCAGTAGTGTCAACTGAGCTACCGGGTAAGAAACCAGGTTGCGATTTGTGCATGATGTCATTTGTGATCACAAAGTCTCTGACCTTGAATGTAATTATCCGCTCCATTACACGGCATGCACACAACGTAACAACCACTGGCCGATAATTACAGAAATTACTCTTCGGACCATTCTTGTAGATAAGTGTAATCGCACTAGTTCGCCATAAATTTGGTAATTTCCCGGTTACAAATGATTTATTAAATAAATCCGATAATTGACGCAAGGAAAATGCCGCCTGTTTTTAGCAAAAAGTAACAGATGCCATCAAGATCAAGTGTAGTTGAAAACGGTAGCGTTGAAACAATGTCATGGACTTCTTTTAGGGTGAAATATATGTCAGATAAGATGGTCGCATCAGTTGTCAACGCTAGATCAAATAAAGATTCGGAAATATTGAAGGAAGTGTCAGTTCCATAATTTGATGCAAAGACGGTCTTAAAATGCTCAGCAGTTTCACTTGGTTCAAAAATATGTTCCCCTGATTCAGCTTCCATACATTGGAAATGATCACTTGTATTAAGTTCACTACTGACGTATCCCCAGAACATTCAGGATTCGTTGAGCAAGTATTTATTATTCTCTTTTCACTCGCAACTGTGTGTTGCCATATTTCTTAATGTAGAATTTCTTGAGGGCGTTCCAATTTTAAATGGTTGCTAACTGACGGAAATGATTTGAATGTGGAATACATCCGACTTACATATCTCAGAGTAGTTCTAACTTTACTTGAATTTCCTGGTTTCTTAGGAAGAACGTCTTCAGTTGGTATGGTTAACAAAGCTGCTCGCTGAATATTCTCAACTTGGTTCGACCACATTCGATTGCTATCAGCCATTGTGCTACTTGGAGCCGGCACAATGCGAACAGCCACAGGACAGCCAATGCGAAATGTGCAGCTGCTTACGAATCTCAGACCATTTTACTTTATGATATTTCGGGATAACTTTAGGAAGTGACAATTCGGTTTCATCAGTAGGAAGGTCGATTGAGAAAGTCAGGACAGAATGGTCAGAGGAAGCAAATCGTTCGAGGACACAAACATCTGATATCGGAATGGAAACAGTTCAGAAGATCAAATCGAGTATATTGCCAGAGGAAGGTCGAGTCGGCTGATCGACATGTTGAATTAGATTATTATCCAGGAACCACTTAAACAAAGGAGACCAATTAGCTGAGCACTGAAGGATATGCCAATCAATATCAGGGCAATTGAAGTCACCAATGACGATGAGATAATTCACACTTGAGACTAGATCACTTAATGAGATCACTTGATGAGATGACCATCACGAAGATAATGAGGTGGTATGTAGACACATGAGAAAATATTAGTCATATCACAGAGAGTAACTTGACAAGTTATGACCTCAGACATGTTTACAGAAAAATCGCTAACTTTTTGAGATGATAAATTTTCAGAGATAAACATGATTACACCACCGCCATGTGAAGAAACGCGGACTGTGCCTTCATTATATACTCGTACATCAGAAAGGAGCACAACATATCTGGGATCTACATCTTGGACAAATAGCGAGTCTAATATGCTGTTTGTGTACACTGAACCAAAGGCCTTTTCAAGATCAATGAAGGCCAAGTATACGGGAAAATGAAACTCGTGCGTCATCTCTTTGAGCTAGCTCAGAGCATGTATGTGGTCGGTAGTAGAGAATCCAGAATGGAAACCAGCTTGTTCCACCGGTTGTTGCTCATCCAATCAATTGAGTAGGACTATAGCAAAGAGATTTCTAAACAACTGATAGTAGACAGATTGATCTGTAGTTTCTTATTTCATTTTGGTCGCCTTGTGTATAAGTATCATCTTTTCATTCTTCCTACTGTTTGGTATTCGTTTCTGTTTTTAGCAAGAGGAGAACGACCTCATCAGGACATGCTTGATAATTTTCCTCCAAATTTTAGCATTTCAGGTCGCATTAAATCTTGGTCTGGGGCCTTGTCGTTCTTTAAACTGCTCAGAGCATAGTCACTTTCGGTTTCGGTGACTGTGGGTATGTCATTTTTAAAGTTCAATTTTAATACTAACGTAGGTGAAGGAGGCGGCTCTCCAGAATAAAGCTCTAAGTAAAACTCATTTATCCTCTCTAAAATCTGCACAGTACCATGCACTAGCTCACCACTGCTGTCATTTAATGAGGTCATTATTTGTGTCCCTTCGGACAAAGCACGTTAGGCCGCTTTGAGGCTTCAGTTGTTATCGATGGTTTCTTTTAAAATTTATTCATTTCTCTTTAACTTGTCATGCTTAACTGCTTTTTTATAACTTTATTGAACTCAGCACGCTCGATGATGTTGACAGTACCTTGTCATACTTTGTGTCTATGGATATTTTTGGTGAAGATGATGATATGGATTGAGGATTAATTTCTCTAATTGCTTGTTGGAGGGTACTTACAATAGCTTTTTCACCATTTTCAATGTTTTCCAGCGCTTCGGGGTCAATGCATAAAACTATTTTCCTAGTCGCAATTCGAATTCTTCTGCTTTTGTGGCTAAATTTTGTAGACCATTGTGTTGTTGATAGCTGGCCATGAGGCGCTTTCGTTCCGCTTTGAGGTCGAAGTGTAAAATAGAGCGGACTAGTCTGTGATCGCTACTTGCACTTATGCTATTTATGACTTCCATCATGCAAAGTTCCTTTATCATTTATTAAAATGTAGTCTATCTCATTTTTTGTGCGTCCATTTGGGGCTACCCAAGTACATCGGCGGCTTTGCTCTTTCTGCAAGAAGATATTTGTTATGTGGAGGCCATGTGATGTAGCCCATTCCACTAGCAGGGCACCACATTCGCTTCGTACACCAGAACCAAGAGGTTCTGTGGTGCGTTCTCGTGGGTTGCTATTGATACCGACCTTTGTGTTGAAATCGCCAATTATGAACTTGAAGTGCTCTCTGGAGGTCACAGCCTCATCTAGGTAGCTGTGAAAAGCTTCTAATTCTTTGTCAGTTGAGGTCTATGTCGATGCACACACTCGTATTATCTTAACTTTGCATCGCTTATTTAGTTTTATTGTGATGCCTGCAATACTTGGAGAGGTAGCTACGAAACCTTCGATCTTCGAAATCCAATATAGAAGTGTATGCTTCACTAATTTGATTATTCTTAATCACGTTCCAGCAAACTTAATGATTGAATTGACCATCAACTAGCAGTGAGATTCCATTTGAAAGAAAAGTGAAAGTGGAATTCCCAGGTTTTATTCATTACATGTAAATTACACGCATTTCTGCGCTTTTTGCATAAAATTCCATTTCCGTCGGGTCAAGTTATTCGACCAAGGTAATCATTACATTTTAAGGAATCTTGACTGTTGGAGTCAATTTTGACGGATTCATCGGGCAAACGTTCATGAGACAAACGTTTGATAGCTTGGTTTAAAATCGAATGACCGTAACGATTCGTATTGACTTTATCAGGTTTGTATGAAACCTTGCATTCGCGTGATGATTCAATTGCTCTCTCTTCCTTGCTCAATGTTTGCGTCCTTTAGCTCGGTCATCATTATGCATTATTCAGTGATTTTGTCTAAACAGTCATATCTTCAGCCTCGCACAAAATTCAAAGTCACTCTATCCAACTGACAAGATATATTTGTCGACATGAGGGGAATGTTTCATTTATGGATCAGTATCGCTATGAATAGGATATTCATAACATAAACGATATTTTGTTGAGGTAAATGTAAATATTTGAAACAGTTCAACATGAGCTTGGGAATTTCTGCTCTGATATCAGATAATTGAGTATTATGACTAATGCATGCAAAGCACTATAATAGAAATCAAGCGCCGTTTATGAAAAGTCGTGAGTATGAAAGAGTGGGAAAGTAAACATGAGTAGCAGGTTTTCAAAATACTTCCCAGTTTGTATTTATATATATAATATACGCATTTCAAAACACTGTTACATAAACCTTACGATGACAAAGAAATTGTAGGCATTTTATGATTGATTGTGTAAAATATTTGCAACAATTTAGTCATATATTATTGAGAATTTTGAATCCGTACTATTCAATCATATGTGCTAACGGTACGCGAAAATATCTGACGAATAATGTTTTGGCTCATTTCATTTCAAATGTGTTAAGTTTATGCATGCTTTCAAGCATGATATCAATTGCACATTAGTGAGTATCATAGTATGAAGTATATTTAACCCTCGTGCAGCCGAGGTACAACAAGAGGTGAATTAAAAAATTGTTTCAGAAAATACATTTCTAAAAAATAATATCTTCCTGAATTGATCCATCTATGTTGAATATGTAATGAATAATCTAATTAGTATTGCGCACAGAAGTATATTTCTATCGCATCAAATATCATTTTTGCGGAAAAATGCGCTCGCACGACTTACAAGTTCGAAAAGCGTAATGTAAAGGATAAAAAATGCGAAGTATAGGTGCAATTTGTGCATCTCATGGAGGTGCAATGTCAATCATTTTGCCCACAAAAAATAACTTATCCATTCTTCTTTGATGATCATTATCGAATTTGCTGTTCACTTTACACTTACCAAACTCAACAGCTAAAACCGTGCCGAAAGATGTTGAATGCGCTATTTTGGTGTGAGCAAATTTGTGGAATTTGTAGCGGAGAATGATTATTTTTCTGCTTCCACAATTTGATCCTATCTTAAGCAGGGGAGAAGGCTACCGGAGCCCCTTCACATTTTTTGATACTGCTCAAGAGCCATGAAAGCGGCGACTATATTCTTTGTGAATTTTAGTCTTTGCAGTAGTAAGCAAAACTCCACTTCTGGACCGCGCAAGATGGCCACCATCGCTGAGTCCCCCCCCCTCTGGCACGGCAGAGTGTCGTGGTCGGCCGCCGTGGTGCTTCGTGTCTGAGTCCCCCCCCCTCTGGAACGACAGAGGTTGTGGTCTGTCGTGGTGTGCCGGCCAGGTGGGTTCACGTTCACAACATGTTCGCTGACGCCCCCCCCCTCTGGAACGACAGAGGTTGTGGTCTGTCGTGGTGTGCCGGCCAGGTGGGTTCACGTTCACAACATGTTCGCTGACTCCCCCCCTCTGCAACGACAGAGTGTGAGACTCGGGTGAGTTGGTCCGACCGCCTGGTTGACGTGGGCGACCGCCGGGATTAGTCTTGAGGCTATAGTGTGTGATGTTTTTCGTGCAATCTGCTGAATGTTGGGTTGTAAAATGGGTTGTTTCGAGTGGAAGGAGTGGTCGGATGAGAAAACGGAGGTCAGATTCGGATTCAGCGTGAAATTCTGCATCGGTAGGGTGAGTTTCAAGTCAATCGGAGAGAAAAAATTTTCGGCTGACGTCCCCCCCCCTGGACAGCTTGCTTCGATTTTGGCTTCCAGTGGACGGATTTTGTCGTGCGATAGCTCGTTTGAAAGCTAAGAGTGAGACAAATTCACTGAAAGAATCGGCTTGTTGCTATCTGTCTTCGTTTAGATGTGAGACGCCATTTAAGATTTTGGGACATTGGCGAAAAACGACAGAGTTAGAATTTGGGACGTTTTGGGCTGTAGCTTCAAAACGAAGCATCGGATTGGAAAACGGAGGCCAGATTTGGAATCAGCTTGATGTTATTGTCCAATGAGGATCATCATCCAATGAGAATCAAGCATTTCTTTATAAATAGCGAGCCTTCCACAGTGAGAATCATTCCATCGTTGAATCACACGAGTGACGGACGCACATTTTCTCTCTCCCTAGTTCCCTGTTCTATTATCCAACTAAAATGGTAAGTCGCTACTTCCCTCCCTCTCCTCCCTTGAACGTAAACTTAATACAATCTTTTTTCATTTTCAGGCATCTACTCCATCTGCTGCACTAGTAGGACAAAATGGCGGTCAAACGTTATAAGGTTCGCTACGGTCAGATCATCTACAACTGAGGCCAGTGGAAGAAACAACCAAGGTACATAATCCTACACCGCTACAGCGTAAATTTAAACAAACCTTGCGTTATGGCGATCATAGCGTAGTACTCCAAACGGGAATGCTCCCTTCCACGGATGTCAAGATAATGCACAATCAGTATGGGGACTACATACTGATCCCCGTGAGTCCGTACATTCGCCACCAACTTGATATTATTGAGGAGTACGTGACATTAAATATGGACATGGAAGGCGAGAGATGACAAGGATACTCCCTATAGAAAGATTTGGGATGGTAATCACATTTGCCTACCGGTGTCACATTGGTGTACTTACTATAAGAAGGATGGAGATCATTCAATACCCATCAGATGTGATGAGCTCGGAGAAGGTACTTGGGATATCCTTTTCAAAGTGAATGGGCTATATTATGGTCGACACAAGGATAATAAAATAGCCTCTCTCTCCATGCATATGGAATCCATCCTATATATTCCGAAACCACCCAACGTGGACGACATAATTGATCAAATCCTTAACAGCAGTGGTACGAAGCGCAAGTCGGAGAAGAATGCTACATCAAAACGCAAATCAAAGAAGGAGAATTGCTAGTCCTTTCCTAACTCTACCCTATGACAATTCGCTTATGTGCTTTGAGTGTCGTAGACGTGGTCTTATTAGATACATTTTACTTCTTCGTTGCCATCATATCATTTATGTATTTTGTCGTGAAAAGCATCGATGTAATTCTTCATTTTGTAATATGTTATAGAACGTTTCCTTAGATGTGTAAATTTCCGTTTTAGGCTTCTATCATCATTTTTATGATTGTGAGGGTGAACCTGTACAGGAGCTCAGTGCTATTGCTATGAACAATTGGACATATCAGATTGTTAGTGTCTATCATCAACATGCCAACTGCGATCCCAATGTTGATCAATGGGCGAGAAAACACATTCATGGACTTAATCTGAAATATTTGCAAGACTATGGCTTTTCTTGTGAAAGTGCTCTTCTTATTGACTTTAAACGATGGTTAGCTGCTTTCAATGTTATACGCATCTTTTGTAATAATCCTGGTAAGGAGAGGAAAGTATTTCCCAATCTAATCATTGATGATATTTTGCTCCCGCTTTGGGATAGTAGAGTGAATCAACATTATCATGAAGTCACGAAACGTTTTAAGGATTTGTGTGTTCCTATTTTGTCTGTTCGTTGTAGTAGCTACGTTCATAACCAATGCTTCTTTCCTCCTTACCTCAACACTGCCAAAGTCCTGTATGGTTATCATTGCTCGCTGTATGATAGTTATCAGCTGTATCTATTTTATCTCTTTCAAACCATTGATTTATAATGCATGCTTGTTACCGTTATTCAATAAATGTTACTATGAGAAGAGTTGTTGTTTTCATGCAATGGATGGGTTAGATAAAGGGCGATCATGTCTTTCTCAAACGACTGCGGAACATTACATTTTCATAGGCAAAGTTTAAAAGGAGCTGTTCAAGATTATGTGATAAAATTTCATAAAGATGAGACCGACATCGAAGCAGTGGTCGATAATGCTAGCACTCTTTTTCTAGAATTAATGAATACATTCTCTGATAGCATTATCATGGCGCGATTAGTTGCGAAAATTAAGTTTAGTCATTTTGGAAAGCAAGAGGTGGAAAGTCGATCTTTCCATTTTGCTTCTTACTCAATGGAAGTGGTAGATCACCCCTAAGAATTTTTTAAAAGGCATATGATAAAAATTGCTGAACGTCTTAACGCATTTAACCATCATGGTAGCAGTCTAGTGATTGAAGCGATTTCAGATATTCACATTCAACTTTCCATAAAGAAAAATTGAAAATGCAGTGGTACTTGATTGTGGCACAACTGGTTTTCGAGCTATGTCTGCTCACTCTCGAAGTATATTCCTTCTGTACATGCGTCTATTATTTAGAAAAGGCTAGCAAATTCATATCTTCAAAAAGACTTGCTATAGACATCAGTAACGGTGAAACTATGTGTTGCGATGTATGTAAGCGAAAGGATGGAAATGAAAAGCGCATCTTCAAGAGATGTAAGCATGCTTTTTGTCAACGCTGTTTCATGCGTAATTGCATTCAACTTTGCCAATGTAACCACTGTGATATTGCTCATTTCGAGTGTCACTTATGTCGCAATAGTTAGTACCTATGCAAATGTGGTAAAGATAGGTTTTAGCAAAGACTAACACGGAAAATGGCGAAATGGCGAAACGTAAAAGTCAAAAGTTTTCTTCAGCCATTCAAGCTCTCCGACGAATGAAAGCAAATCAGCAATACAATGCTATACGACATGCTAACGATAAATTCATTTGTGAAATTATTTCTCATGTGAGGAAGTTGAGGACGAAGAAATTAGCGCCAAAACAACGAAAGTTACTTAAGCGATATGCTACGAAATTGCGTTTCATCTCCAATCCTAAAGTCGCCCTTCAAAGAAAGAGGAAAACTCTAACACAAAAGGGCGGTTTCCTTTCAGCAATACTTCCAATGATAGCTCCTGCCGTGGGCAACCTATTGGGAAATATCTTTGGCTCTAAGCGCTAATTATGCAAATGTTGAGTCTCAAAGTAATAAAATGGATTTCAGACTTCAATGTGATAAAGTTCTGACTGTATCAGGTCCATCTCATGCAGGTAAAACTGTTTTCACGCTGAATTTATTGGATAAAAGAAGGGAGTTGTTTAAGGAACCTATCAATCGAGTGATTTGGTGTTATGGTATTTATCAACCGTCGCTGTTTCAGGAATTGCAAAGTCGCAACTTTATTCGACATGAAGGAATTATTCCAGTGGATAAACTTCAGTCTAATGATGTTGTTGTATTGGATGATTTATTAAAAGAAAGTAAGAATTCAAAAGATGTTACAGATATGTTCACTCGCGCAGCACACCATAAAAGGTGTTTTATCATCTATATTACACAAAATTTGTTTCCTGATGGAAAAGAAGCTCGTACACGAAACCTGAATACACACTATTATGCTATTTTCAAGAATCCGCGAGATAAAAGTCAATTTGAAATTTTAGCGCGACAAGTTGCACCCAGAGGATCAAAAGCCTTAATTGAAATTTTTCAAGCAGCTACTGAAAAACCATACGGTTACTTATTCATTGACTTTACGCAAGAGTGTCCGGAAGAATTTAGATTTCGAAGTGATATTTTGAAAACTCCCATGATTATCTACAAACTATGAGTTCTTATTCTCGCATGATTGTTATTCCTCAGGATGAATATGTACAATTGACTGCCATGCAGCAAGTAAAGCAACCTCTTGCAAATCAAATGTATAGGAAAGAAATAGATTATCAGCAAAATGTTCACATCAAAGATCCACATCGTGCTGTATTATTACAATCGGAAACTGTTGAGCAATTGAAAAACTTGAAGAATAAGATGCGTGACTCTGTATCGACTGCTACACCTTTAGCATCTCGCGCACATGCCATATCTCTTTTCAATAGTATTGAGCCCCATCTCAATGTAAATGATAGAGGAGAAATCATTACAGATGAAAATAAAGTGATTGATGCTTCACGTTATGAAGACTTGATTCAGTATGCGACACGTAGAAAGCGCCGTCAGGGCTATGTTCCACCTGGTTGGTCATACTTTCTTAAACTATTGAAAAAGCATAATGTACCAAAATTTGCTTTAAATAATGAGACATTGAAAGAACTTGATTCAACAGTGGCTACTACTCCAATGCCTCAGACGATGAAAATGCCAACAAATTGGTTTAAGACGTCACCTGCTACATCCCCTCCCACACTCACTAAGCAAACAAGAGGAAGAACTCGACGTAGATCTACATCACCACTAAAACTGGTAAAAGGAAAACGTAAAACAGCTCCTCCTAGGAAATACATGTTCTCAGACTATTAATATGAAGCAGATGTGTTGCTTGCCATGTAATGAGCCGCCAGAGGTGAATGTCGTTGTCACTTGCACTTGCTGCGCCAGCTCTCATAATGAAACCCCTAAGCAATGTGAACACGATCGCAAAACCGCTAAAGCTAAATGCTGCAGTTGTTGTAAATGTAGAAAGGGAAGAAAACAAAAAGATGAGAAGGAGGAAAAAGAGTCAGCCGTCATCGACTGAACGTTTGAAGTCAATCTATTATGATGTAAAACATCCGGCAGGATTTGCATCTATCAAGAAATTATCAAAAGCGAGTGGTCTTCCACAATCACAAGTGAAACGATGGTTAAAGGGTCAGGCTACCTATACACTCCACAAACAAGCGAAAAAGAAGTACCGCACCCGCCATTATATTGTTCATGACATCGATGAACAGTGGCAAGCAGATTTGTGTGATGTTGCCTCCATTTCAAAACATAACCCGGGCAATAATTTTATTTTAACCGTCATTGATATTTTCTCGCGTTATGCGTGGGCTCAAGCTTTAAAAACTAAAGAAGGGAAAGGAGTAGCAAAAGCATTCCAAACAATTTTTCGAGAAGGTCGCATTCCAAAAAGAATTCAGAGTGATCAAGGAAAAGAGTTTGAAAATCAGCATGTGACAAGATTATTTGAGAGGCATGACATTGAGTTGTTTAGTGTAAAGAGCGCTTATAAAGCTGCACTCGTTGAACGTTTTAATCGCACATTAAAAAATCGCTTGTGGCGACATTTTACTGCCAACTTGACACAAAATTGGACAAAGGTTCTACAAGATACACTCCATGCCTACAATCACTCTATCCATCGTTCTATTGGACTCAGACCAGTAGATGTAAATGCTGACAATGTAGATAAAGTGCGCGAATCATTCCAACGTAAACGCACTCATGTGAAAAGTGATGTGAAAATTGGCGATAAAGTTCGTATCTCAAAAGTGAAAAGTGTTTTTGCTAAAGGGTACCTCCCGAATTGGACAGAGGAGGTATTTACAGTATCAAGGATTAATCAAAAAGACTCTCCGACCACCTACAAGTTGAAAGATTACGATAATGAAGAAATTGAGGGTAGCTTTTACCGCGATGAGATTGAGGTAGTCACTGAAAGTGAAACATATTTGGTAGAGAAAATCATTCGATGTAAAAAACGACAAGGTGAAGAATGGTGTCTTGTTAAATGGACTGGTTATCCTTCAAGTATGAACTCTTGGATGCGTCGTGCCGACATTATCATCTAAGTGATCGACAGTGATTCATGCAAAGTTGTAACTAACAATGTTTAGGGTTTGAGCTAGGAATCCAACTTCCTCATTTTATTCACGACCCTCCTATGTAAGTGGCGGAGGACAAATTTACATCGGCGCTCGCCGCCAACGTGGAGGTAGCATACTTGGTGCACTGAAATCTGTTGTAGCACCTCTCATATCCAATGTCGGTAGATCTTTAAAACGAAATGTTTTAAGTAATGCCGTTGGCTTTGCTGGTGATGTTGCTAGTGATCTTTCCAGAGGTAGAAGTTTTAAGAGCAGTTTGTTGAATCGTGGGAAGGAACGCGGTTTAAAAACATTGAAGCAGACCTTTGCTGGTGTTACTCAAGGAAAGAAATCACCTAAACGAATGAAAAAAGGAAGGAGGAAACATCGCGGAGCTGGTAAGGTGCGATCTTCAGTCAAAAGGCATTCACGCAAACGTCGCAGAGGCTCTAATCATTCATCAGGCGCTAAACGACGACGCTGCTATAACTTCTAATCATGGAGTGTAAAACTTCCGGTTTTTGTTTGTTTGATCAACAAGCCATACAGACAGATATTCTTAGTTCAAGTATTGTAGATTATCATCCTCGAACAGCTGAGAATGCTGGCCCCATTGAATTTGTTATTCCTGGTGGTAGTGATGACTACATAGATTTGAGTTATGCGATGCTTGATTTGAGGTTTAGAATTCAGCAAGCAGATGGAACTGCTATTGACGATGCACATAAAGTTGGACTGAACAATTTACCATTGACTACATTACTTCGTGATGTTTCTCTAACGATTGGAGAGCAGCAGGTGGAAGGTGGTCAAAGCGATTATCCCTATAAATCATATTTCAATCATGTATCACAGTTTCATCCAGCAGCACAAAAAAGTCATATGGAAGCCATGGGATGGTACAGAGATGAAGCAGGAAAATTTGATGTTGAAACAAACAGTGGCTTTGTAAAGCGATCTGCTATGATTAAAGATAGTAGAGTATGTCAGCTATATGGTCCGCTGAATTTAGACTTCTTTAGACAGTCAAAGTTTTTACTGTGTAATACCAGCATGCGACTCAAGCTGACATTGAATAAGCCTGAATTTGCGCTGAATGCATTTGCTAAAGTTGACAATTTTAGAATTCATGTGGAAGATATTGCACTTTACATTCGTCGAGTAGTACCGAATCCAAGTGTCATTAGAGGGCATGCTGAAGGCCTTAACCGCCAAAATGCCATTTACCCCGTTCAGCATACAAAGCTTCTCACCTTTACAATTCCGAAAGATCAAAAGAGTTTCATGAAAGATGGCCTCTTTCCATCGGAAGCACCGAAGCTCCTCATGGTGGCAATGGTTGAAAATGATGCATTTAATGGTAATATAAAGAAGAATCCTTTCAATTTTAAACACAATCAGTTAAGTGAAATTGCTTTACGTGTAAATGGTGTGAGTCATCCTGGTCCACCCTACAAACCAGATTTTGCTTCGGATCAATTTATGCGCAGTTATGTTGATTTTATGGATGTCTTTGTCTTTTACAATACGGATGATACCAACGGACTGACTATGAAAGAGTTTAAGAGTGGATATACTATTTATGCATTTGATTTGACTGCTGACAGCGATATTAGTGCACCCTATCGTCAAGCGAACGTGCCTCATAATATTCGTTTGGATTTGACGTTCAAAAGAACACTAGCTGAGACGATCAATGTATTAATTTATGCAGTCTTCGATTCAAATATTGAAATTACAAAGTATCGTGACGTGATTCTTCAGTATAATCGTTAATGAGTTGGTTGACTGCTGACGATATTAAGACTAAAGTGCAGCGTAATGCAGACGAAGCGACGTTGAAAGCTTTCGATAATGTCTATTCACTCGATACCTTACCACCTGCAGTAAATCACTATCCCATCTTTATTGTGCTAAACACTCATTCTCAGAATTTAGGCGGTGAGCATTGGAAAGCGATCTTTATTGGAGAAGACCGACGTGGTGAACTATTTGACTCTCTTGCTCAACCTCCAAATATACCAACACAGCAGTGGTTGAGAAAACATACGCGTCAATATCAGCGAAATGAACGCATACTACAACATCCACTTTCATCAACGTGTGGTGCTTTTGTACTGTACTTCATCTTAAAACGTTTACATGTATCTCGATTTGTATCTGTTATTCAAAACTTTTCATGTAATCCATCCTCTAATGAAAAAATGATTTGTAAGTTCTATCATGATTTGAAATAAAAATATCATGTTGGAAAAATTGTTTTTATTTTACAATCCGCTGGGTACGTACATACTCGATGAGATAGTCTAGGATCACATTTGCTTGTACATGAGATTTTAGTCCAGTAATGATCACTTTACTATTATGAAAGATTGCAACATGCACAGGTAACCAACAACTAATGAGAGCTGCAGGAAAAAGTTCGGGTTCATAACACAAACTGTAACTGCTGGTACGAATCTTCAAAAATGATAGACTGTCACTCAATTGAGTAGAGATCACCATATTGTCCACAGTCAGATTCGACATCACACACCTCTCCCTCTTCCATATCCGACGTAGTAGTCTTTGTAGCTCTAAGCGCATTGACTGCGCCGATGAATGAGAAAGGGCGCCGAGAATCTGTACAGTCCCATTTGGGAAGAGTTGAAGATTCCGTGAATTGTTCATCTTCACCACTAACATTTGAGGACGGCCCGGGTAATACTTGCTGTTTGGAAGCTGTTGGTGTAATGTTGTGAGATCGATTTTGGTGTAGAGTCTGAAGCGACGGAGAATGTTGACGATGGTGTAGCGATGGCGCTTCATGATGAAAGAATGAGTAAATTGAGCGATGTACCTTCCTTTTATACTTTTCCCAACTACCTTGATGAAATGTGAAGTTAGTATGAAGTTGGGAATGATAGAGTTGAATTCGCCGATTGTTGACGCGCAGCCAGATGCGATTTCCAATACGTGAATGTCTTTTCATATAGAAGTATTTCAAGTCCTTCATGATATGATGTAGAGATTGAAAATGACGATAAGATAAAGCAAACTCTCTTCTCACATTTCCAGTTGAATCTTTGAAATAGACGTTTCGATCATGATCCGTTTCAATACGTTGTAGGGAATCTAATTTCCAACTCATGATGTGTAGTAGTCATGCCTGATTAAGATTTGCATAGTAGGGCGATGAACTCACGACGAATAAATGTCATGATGGAGCGATGTATGTATCTTCTATACTTCTCCCAATTGTATTTGCGAAATGAGAAACAGTTTGCGGAATGAGAATGGCAGATTTGAATTTCATTTCTGTAATGTTGAAGCCAAACTTGATCACCCAAGGAGATGAATCTTAATGTTTCAAAATATTCCAAATCCCTCATGATATCATTGAGGTTGACAAATTGTCGCCATGTTAATGTAATTCCTCTTGATGTATGACCATGAGAATTTTTGAAATGTACGTTTCCATCACGATCAACTCTGATATATTGTAGAGAGTCCAAAATCCAAGTCTTCATGATGTTATGCAAAGTTGCAGATTAGCAATATAAAAATGTCGTTTTATCATATTTTGCTTAGCAATGCGGCTACAAAGAGATTTACTAGTAATCGAGCTGCACTCTTTTCTACTCCCATTGATCATGCACAACAGCTAAATGGGAATTGGGAAGTGGGTGTCACTCAACTTGTTTATAGCAACTGTGTCTATACTTTTGATCATGAGGTGATGACTATTAATATGAGGCGTACAGCTGCTTATCAATGTGAAAAGGGGTGCCGAGTATACATTCCACAGTGGCCAAAGAAAGATCTCTTATCATGTAAAAAGTTTATATATGATTTCTTGAATAAAGCGTGTAAACATATTGTCCAATTTACTCCGCACAATGATGATTATAATTATGTACATCATGTAGTTGAGAAAGATTGGATTGTTGGTTTAAGTCCAAGTTTAAGAAATGATTTAGGCTACCTCGCTAGCGCCTTGACAAGCTATGATAATTTTAACGTTAATTACCACATAAGTGGCCATAAACAGTTAATATATCGAGAGGAAGCTTATTATGTAGATCTTATTCCAAGAAATGAGAAGACGTTGGTGAAGAAGATTGTGATTAAGCCAAGAAAGACAAACATGACTCCTGAAACATTATTGAAGAAATTTAATTATCTCCTTCGAGTTGATGGCAAGCAAGTGGCAACATTGACTTATATTAAATCATCTAATCATATTGCAATAAGTAAATTAAATGATGATGATCTAGTATTAGTTTGTTCAAAAGATTTTCATCAGTTCTTACGACATCGTTCTGCAGCTGTTCATGGAAAATCTGATATGCAACATTTATCATGTGAAAGGTCAAATCAATTTGATACAGAATGGACCGTATCTTTATACAAAAAGTGTGTAGAGCCTTTAGGTGGTATCTTACATGAAACAAGAGTGTTGATGCCTCGCATTATTACTTCGGTTAAATTGGTTGTAGATTATTTGAATGAAGTGATTAATGACCAACATATTTCATTTTCTGAAAAAGAAGGTACTTTGTCTCTCACTATAAGTGGAAAAGGTATTGAACTAATTATGGATAAAACTCTAATGGACATTTTGGGTTTTGACCAAAATATCTTTAAAAGTGGTACTGTAACCAAAGCTAGCGCAGACATGTCGCTATCGCGTCGTATTAACTATTTTCAGATATATTCCAATATTGGTGAAGATGTACGTGTGGGAGATGTTGAAGCTCCATTGCTAGCAATGATACCATACCAGCCAAAAAGCTGCAGTATTTTATCTGAGCATACTTTCAAGAAAGTGCATTATACAAAGCTGAAATCAAACTACATCCCACAAATTGATATTGCCATTTATGACGATGCTGGTGCGTTGATTCCTTTTCATAAAGATGCTGTGACAAGTATCACACTCCATTTCCGAATGAAGAGTTAATGGAAACGTATGCTAATATATTTTTCCAATGTGAATAATATGGAAAGTGAAAATAAGGACTCGTTTCTAATCTACTTGCCCAGTAATGCTTCTATGAATAAATTTCCCAAAAATAAACCATCAGACTATCGAGTAGAATTAAATCGGCCACTGCATTTAGAAGGTGAATGGGAGGTTGGCGTTTCTAGTATTTGCTATGATAGCAATATTCAGAATGTGAATGATTTGGAAGAAATGATATTGACTCCTCGCACCCATGATGGAATAACGATGAATAATGCATTTCAGTTCCCATACAATTTAACGTCAGATGGAAAGTGGAACTATGAATGGATTCAGATAAAATCAGATTCTTATGAGCCATTTGGGAATGAGAAAATTATTAAGGCATTCAACAGTGGTAATACTTCCATCATGAAGAATAAAAATCAGAAAGCTTATGAGTTTACTATCTATCATTGGAGTGGGAGACAGTTCCTCCGCTTTCATTCTTTTACTAAAGGTCTTACGCTGAGGTTGGATAGTGAATTCTATCCACATCTTGGTTTTGGTCATGGACTACATCTAACGTCAATTGCTACTGCAAATGTTAAAAAAGTTTATTCAAATCGAATCAACAAATTTCATTATAGATTTAAAATATTTGATGAAGATGTTGTAGAATGCGAAGAACGCATCATTTTGAAAAAGCGTGGTGTTCAACCTTTATCACTTATTGAGTTAGTAAAACGATGGAATGAGACTGTGGGTAAGAAGTATGGAGAGAAAATTATGGCGGACAAAATAAGTTGGTTATTCAGAAATATAATGACAAACTTACAGTTTATTTCTCTCCAACCTTGCGTCATTTTGTAAGACATTATACACCTATTATTGGAAGCGGTGTGGTGTATGCTTCTCATGAATATCACACTAAAGCTGATTCAGTTAATGATGAATGGTGGGTGGACATCTATGGCGATCGCATCAAGAAAATTTACCAGTCTTATGAAGAATCTAAAGTTGCTATCAATATAATGCCGCGTCTATATCATACAGTTGAAAGCTTCATTCATGTAGTAAATCCTTATATACAACAGAAGTTGAAGCATGTGATGAAAAGTAAATATGATGCAAAGACACACCACATTTCGTTTTCAATTGAAAATCAACGCGTTGTTCTGAAACTGGGTGATGACATTCAATGTCAATTGAGTAAAAATTTGAAAAAACTCTTTGGTTTTTCAATGCTACAAACAGTGTTTGCTGCTGCGCATACGATTGGTATAGAAACACCAATGACACTTGATAAACATGAACAGCACCTTTACATTCAAAGTGATTTGATTTTACCTATTTCTGTTGGCGAGAAAAAAGAATACATTTTACGTGATTTCATTCATGATAAAGACTCTTCATATGGAATAGTCGAGAAGATGTTTGAATCTATTTTCTATCATCCCGTCATCAAACAAACTATACCCTCTATTGCTATCAAAATTACCAATGGTTTACAAGAGTGCATCCACGTGAAAGATACTAAATCCCTCGTAACTTTAGTGTTTCGGAAAACAAAGTGAAGTCATTGTGATATGTTTATTGAAATAAAAATATGTATATGAAAAAGTCTTTTCACAGATATAGGGGAATGGGCTGACTGTAGGCATATATTCACAAGGAGGAAACGATCTCATGCGATACATAAAACAACCATGTATATCTACAAAAAGCAACATCAAAATACTGAGTTAAAGTTGATTATGTCAATACATCTCCTGAATGTGGTAGCGTGAGTTTTATTCTTTTGGGTGGAGGTATGTTTGTGTCAGGATGTCCATGTGGAAGAGATGTGTTATGTCCTATCCAACACCTCTTATCCTCCCATGCTGAAAGTGCTCGTTTCTTGAACGTGTACGTTTTCACAGTATGAACTTGAGATTTTGAGATTGTCATATTGACAAACGTTATAGTTTTATTTTTATAGGCCTTCTTATAGGACCGATGTTTCATTTTATGAACAATGGATTTTGATATACCTTTAGCACGCTTAATACTATCTGCACATTCTTTTAGTTTCATGGAATACATTTTAGGACGGAGGAGAATCATTTCATCTATTTCCTTTCCTGCTGTTTCATCCTTAAAACAACCAAGTTTGGCTTTATTCTGTATGGAATAGAGTGGATGAGTGGGATTGTAGTTAGATGTGTCGAAATATTTTTCTAATGACTTGCCTACTTCATTAAAATTTAAATCTTTTTGAGTGGTAATTCCTAAAAAGAAACTATCTGTATCACCACCCAGCAAGTGAACCTCTTTTACGAGAGGGCATGGTTTTAATATTTTGTAGAAGAGTTGATACATTTCAAGCTTGGAATAATCTAAAACGGCTTGCCCAATATAGATGGGTTTGCACAACTCAACTTCTGATTTAATCATTTTAACACCTACAAGATCCTCATCGATGATGTCTCTATCAATGAAAAGAGGTGATGAGGTCAATTTGTGATATTTTTGTTCATCAACGACTAGTTTGTAATTTATACGTTTTCTAACATCCTCCATGGTCTTTCCGAATAGACTGTTATTCTTATATTTATAAAAATCCTTTTCAAAATTATTTTGGGCGAGTGCACGTTTTTGACTGTTACTATCTATGTAGGGTTTGAGGAAGGCTTTCTGTCTAAATTTGATAATGCGGTGAACTGACTTTAGAAGCATGCCCATTTCTAAATAGAATTTTAATATGCAGAAGTGTACGAGATAATTTTTCTTATCATATTGGGTGAGTAAAAGTTTGCGGCATGGTTTGTACCTTGGCTGTCCACACTCTGTTAAGTTATTATGAAATTGTGACATGAATGGTGAAAACATATCTTCAGTCACTTCGCCAGATTCAGGTGCAAGTGGGAAATCAGCAGTTTTATTTTTAATACTATTTGGATAAATCAAATCCACTTCAAAATAATATCCCCAATCACCTTCATCTGGAATCTTCAGTATGTTTGAAGGGTTGGAGTAATACTCAAGCTCATTTTGATTTAACCAAATAAACTCGGAATGAGGTAGTGGTTTAGACAGTGAACTACCATATAAATTATTTTGGTCATAGTACTTTAGGTGGATATGATCATCACCTACTGTTTCAGATTTTATATGATGTTTATTTACAAATGTGAGACCACCGCGTATTCCGCGCTCAAATATATTATACATCTCCGGGTCTTGTAAGAGATGAATGGTCTCACCAGTCATTTTAAAGGCTGATTTAAAGGACATGGCTGGTAGACTGACAAAGTGGACAGGATCTAATTTGTCTTCTTCTAATGCCACTCGTCGAAACTCCTGAAAGACATCAGCCAGCAAAATGACATCTAATTCTAAGTAAGCGATCATATAATCGCCAAACGTTTTACAATCAAATTTTAACCATGCCTCTTGAGCATGTTCATAGTCCTCTACTGGACAATCTTCACCCGTCAAATCGTTTTTGAATTTGTCAATGGAAGGAAGGGTTGTTTCATTTAGTTTAGACATTGAGCTAAAATACGCATAAGGAAAGACTCCTTTGCGAGTGATTATTTCATCCGTTAAGTTTGGATAGTGTTTCTTCAAAGTTTGACTATGGGGAAGAAACTTGAGATTACGAACGAGAGAAGCTAGTGACGCTGACATGAATTGAAATGAATCTAAAAATTTTATTTCGAAGAAGACTGTCTTATTTTCTTTAGTTTTATCTACTGGTACTTTTGCTGTCATTGCCATGAATTTTTCTCTCGTTTGTGCTATTACATTAAACTGCCACGATTTCATCTGGCTCAACCCTCCTTTTATGAGCATATGACTGTCATAGCCCTTAAAGTTATGAAAAATGACGGGTAGTACACGACGTCTCAACCTAAGTGAAAAGTTACATTTGGAGCAGAGTGCGTTTCTAAATTTACCAGTGATGTGATCATGATCACGCACTTTCTTAATTTTATCGTCATCAAACGTTTTATGACATTTAGGACAGGATGTGCAACTTTCAACTTTTTGTTTGTCTTCATCTGAGATATGTAGTGACTTACGCTGCAATTGGGAATCATATGATTGTTGAAATTTAGCAGCTTTATCGAGAAATTCTAGAAATTTTGAAATGCAATCTTCACCTTGCCAAGTATGCATTTTGTTTTGTCAATTCTTAAAGTGGTCATGCCATACTTCATAGCAGGATATGGCTGCTGGTTTGTGGATGATATCATCAATGTAGCATTCTATGTCTGCGTAAATGACACGCAGGGGACTTAATTCGTCACCATTATCCCTATGTGAAAATATTTTATCTTTGGGCATGCGTTCCATTTGTAATTTACCTCGCTTGCACCATTCATAGTGAGTTTCAAATTTATCTTTACTCCAAAAGGAGCGGATGCAGCGGTCGCATACAAAATGTTCACCTCTTTTAGAGTGCCCCAAGTGAGTGTACAAGCGAGAGATTTTGGGAATACCACAGTAGTGCCATTCCTCGCTATCATCTTGTTTTACTAATAAGAGGTTGACTACACGTTCATAACAAGTTGAACGTGAATTATAGCGGGCACCCTTCAACCCCTTTTCCTACACGTGAACGACAATTTTAATCTTATTATGTTTTTCGAACGTTTCTACATCTTTGATTTTCATGTTGTTACTATCACAACCTTCAAAGTCTAGTTCATCCTCCCACTGTCTATAGCTATAGGTGCGATCTCGATGCGCGTTGATATCATTATAGTGAAGGATGGATAGGACTGCATATTTGAAACACTGTGATTTACAATCAACATTGATGACAGCTTTCTTATTATACAACGTTTTTGGTAGTTTAAATGTGCCTCGAGCTGCATGACTTTCTAATAGGGAAATTTTGAATATGGCTGAGTCCACACCATCAAAAATGAGAGCGCTGTCGCGTTGATTGAATTTATCTACATTTGATTTTAAACATTGAATGTGAAAATTTAGCCAAGACTCGCAGTCTACAACTTCGGTTGCGGAAGAGGAAGGAACATGAAACTGTATTCTCTCCGTCACTTGACCCGTTTGAAAATCTATTTTAATATATTTTAGTTTAAGGTAGATGAGCGCCTTCATTCTAAAATTGTCTAAATTGTTGAAGAGCGCTTCGATAATGTTTGAATTTTGAAGGAGCCACTCAGGAAAATCTACTATTTGAGTATTGGACTCCATGCAGTAGTCGCGTACTAAATTATTATGGGAAACATTAATGAGGGAGATGGTAGAGGTACCGTTGGTGTAGTGATCATTTGCATGCGTGTGTTGAAGTCTGTGCGAAGATCGCTGAAAGTGACTATCAAAAGAAAGAGGGCACAAATCGCAAGGAAAGGAGATGTCATCGTCAGAATCAACTTCACCTCCGGAGATTGACGCCGCTTTGCGTTGACACACACGTTGTTTGATGTGTCGAAGGAGACTGTGCTTCCTTGTAAACATATGTCCGCAGTCGGCACATTCCCACTCGTTGCCTTGTCGCGAGAGTCCTGAGCTGGAACTCACATCACCTGAAAGAGAAATCATTCTATCATCTCTGTTCAAGTCTCAGTGTATTGTTACAACCTACTTTGACTCAACAACTCTAAACTTTCCTCGAGAAGGGAGGGTGTTGGTGATGAAGTTGATGCCTGAAATTGAGGAAGATGCTATTAGCCACACGTTTGAGGGAGATGAGTGAAGAAATTTTCAACTTACCATTTCAACGAAATTATGTTTAAGCTTGATACTTCAACAAGATAGAGACTTCACTCAAATAATACGTCTCAAATTTGGAATTCACTTGTACGCCTCAAATAATAACAGAATTCGCTAGACAACCGTTCACTTATGCGTCTCAAAGACAGAGTGAAATGACACGAATGTCACTTTGCTTATATACTTTCATTCTCTTCATTCATTGGATGTTCATTCTGATTGGCTGCTTGTGTATACTTAAGAATTAGAAAAATGTTAAAGTTATCATTATTCAAAGTCAGCATTTCAAAGACAACATGACAAGTCCTCCAACAACACCAAATACCGCATTGGAGTTCGCCTCTCCATGTACATCAGCAAAGGTGCTCGTTACACGAAATGCACCAAGAAAGGCGAAGGTGGAGAAGGTGTACCGACTGGACAATATACGAAAGTTATCATTATCGGAGGACGATGAAGAGGAGTTGCCCGACCTAACAGGCATACGGTGGAAATATTTACAATATGATGCCGAAGGGGTGATGGAGATGACCAGCAAGTCGCACTTGCATCAAATATGGGAGTGGTACACCCCTAACTCCCAACCGCGAACCGTGGCGGAGTGGGCGTACATTGAGAAAGTGAGGGACGCTGCAGAAGAACGTTTAAAGCAGCTCAACTGTTTTTGTGATCTATGTGAAGCCAGACTCTGGGACGATATTGACGATGAAGACCTTTTGAAATACATGCCATAATAAATGTTTATTTCGTATTATCTTTGCTTTCATACTGACTTACTTGAATGGGGTTTTAGTGAATAATTTAACCATGTATACTTTTTCATTTGGAAATAGTAGCACGCTTAGTTTAACTTGTAAATCTTATAACATTTCATATGGGTGATAATGGTAGTGAAATTGTGTCAAATAAATTAAGATAGCTTACACTTCTGATACAGGGATAGCAATCGACTGCGATCCATGTGTAAAGAGCTTGTTAGACTACGGATGGGCTTAAGTGGATGATTTAACCATGTATACTTTTTCATTTGGAAATAGTAGCACGCTTAGTCTAACTTGTAAATCTAAAAACATTTCATATGGACGATGATGGTAGATAAAATAGTGTCAAATAAATTAAGATAGCTTACACTTCTGATACAGGGATAGCAATCGACTGCGATCCATGTGTAAAGAGCTTGTTAGACTACGGATGGGCTTAAGTGGATGATTTAACCATGTATACTTTTTCATTTGGAAATAGTAGCACGCTTAGTCTAACTTGTAAATCTAAAAACATTTCATATGGACGATGATGGTAGATAAAATAGTGTCAAATAAATTAAGATAGCTTACACTTCTGATACAGGGATAGCAATCGACTGCGATCCATGTGTAAAGAGCTTGTTAGACTACGGAAGAGAGAAGTGTGTTATGTTGCGTGTGGCGCGTGAGTGTCCTCCCATTTCATTCCATTCATCAATTCGTCTCATTGATAGAGACAGGTAGAACTCATGGTTCTCATAACGTATGCAATGGAAAGTTTTAGGCAACCTTCGACAGTTGGCTAAATGTCGCCCTGGCGCGAATGCATACTACGTTGAGACAGAGGCAATCACTTGCAAACATGACGCAGAGAGGTTTAACAAGATTGACCATTGCCGAATGTCCCTTGCGGTATACATAGCTACGGGTTTCACCGCCGCCCTTTACAGGAACGCCCGTCGAAAGTAAGTATTACACCGAACTTCATTTGCAACGTTCAAGTTGACTGATAGCAGATTCAACTTAATGATAGTATTCGCCAGTCCGAAGACTGCCCAGGGCAAACCGCGAGGAGGTTCTATCATGTCTTGCCCCTAGGTGGCCCTTAAGAGAGCCGATGGTTCGTTCTCGGGAGTGACGTGATGGGGTGGTGAAGGCGGGCAAAGATCTGCAATGAAAATGATATGTATTAGAATAGGATATACTATCTTATTTACTTTTTCACTTACCAAGTTAGTCATCCTTTGGCAGTCTCGCGCGTTTCCGAATCGAGAATTTATGTAGGTGACCGCGCATTCTCAGGCTGGCATGCAGACACTTCTTGCTCGGATGACCATTGTAACATACTATACTTTCGTCGAGGCTTTGATTTACCAATACTTCGCCGGCCAAATGATTATCCCGAATAGGGATGTGAAACTCAAACAAACGATCCTCATTCCCACTCATCCCTCATGCGCTCCAACTTCTCATACGCCTGCCTCTCATCACCCCGCCGAGCCACAGTCCTCTCCAACTCAACATTCCTCGCTCTCAACACACTCATCTCCTTCATCATCTCCTCAAACTTCGCCTCTGCATCTCTCATTCTTCTCTCCGCAGCACTCGCCCTCTTCTCACACTCATCATTCTTCTCTTCCAACTCTCGCGTCTTATTCTTCAAATCAGTCACACAACGCCTCATTCTAATGTTTTCATCCGCCACCTCCTTCGACTTCAGTTCCTTCTTTTTTAACTCATCCAACTCCTTCACAACTTCATCCTTCACTTTCTTCAAACTCTCATACTTATTTACCAACAAATCATGCGCCATCTGCTGCGAAACATGCCTCTTCTCTTCATCCTTCAACCACCTCGCCGACTGCACACGAATCCCACCACTCTTCACTTTTGGGGAAGATGAGCTCTTCGGGGGGTCGGTGATGACAATGTTTGACACCTCCGATGACGAAGAGCTCAACTTCCTCACACGCTTCCTCACACGCTGCCTATCTAAATCCACATCATCCTCATCATCACTCTCAAGCACTCTCTTTCGCTCAATCTCACGCTCCAACGACGCAACCGCTCTCGCCAACTCATCATTCTCAACAACATTCTCAACAACATTCTCAACCTTACCCTCTCGCTCGATCGCCAACATTCGCTCCCTCTCTTCCACAATCAACTGCGTAAATCTCAAATCAGTCACTAAACCACCACTACAGTCAGCATGCACTCTGTAGAAACGCGCCTCATCCTCATCACCCTTCAGCACTCTACACTTCACGCACGCAACCCTATTCAAGATAATCATGTGGCCGGTGCCCGCCTTCTTGACGTGAGCCTTGGCGTCCGCACTGCGATTTATACGACCGCACACACACATTTTGATATGGTATTTTCTATTCTTGTCATTAGCCATGCCTGATTTATCGTTAGCTGTAAGATAATGAAATTTGTATAAGTTTGGAATCATGTAGTACAGTCATATTCCTAAAGAGTGTAGTGAGTGGCACTCGATCCCGTCGACAGCCCGAAGGCCTTGTACTGATCACTAGGGAAGTGAGAGATCTTCCCCGATACCCGCTCTTTACAGCTGAAGACATCATTGTCACTGCCCCGAAGTGGTAACAGGAACGCCGAGTCAAAGGTAGTGATCAGTAGCTGGGATCCAACCCCTCAAAGCTGCCTTAGACTTAGTTAAATTTCAAATCTGATAGCATATTTGAACTCAGGATACTTGAAAACCTTAGTCTATATGTTAAAACTTTGAAAAAAGTGAAAATTAAGAATTTTTAAAAAATTCCGCATTTTACTACTCATACTACTTTTAAAAAATTTTATCAGTAGTAAAGACACTATCAAACTCTATCATACAAACTTTGAAGTAAGAAGATAGCTTGCCTACTTCAAAAGATAGAGTCCTTTGAAACACCCGATATCGGGAGCTCAGAGCGACGACCGTCGCTTACCTCGTCTTTCGATGAAGTGATCAGACTTACGTTGTCGGGGGTTTATATATGCTCGGAAGAAAACTTAAAATGGCTCTATCTCCGAAAGTATTCATCGTAGCGACATGCGGTTTGTTGCAAACGATTTGTCTCATCATTCTTTACAATATGACACCTGAACCATTCTCATATGACCACGGGAAGTTGATCCGTCAGCACATATGCATGTAATATGCCACAAGTGAAAAAATTCCTAAGTGTGAGAGCTCCAGTGTGGTGAAAATTTTGAAAAATTTAAAACTTCCGAATTTCGACCTGGGACCTTTACCAAAACATTTTTCATCAAATTTCACTGACCTCCCCCCCCCTCCCCCCCCTCATTCACAGAAATTTGATGAAAAATGTTTTGGTGACGGTCCCAGGTCGAAATTCCACACTTTGGAAAATTTTCAAAATTTTACCCATACAAAGTCACTCTGACACTTAGGATTTTTTCAGGTAAGCGATCTCCGACCTAAAATCTTGTAACCGCTCTAACTTTTGAACGAAGACAGATAGGAACAAGCCGTTTCTTTCACTGAATTTGTGTCACTCTTAGCTTTCAAACGAGCTATCGCACGACAAAATCCGTCCACTAGAAGCCAAAATCGAAGCAAGCTGTCCAGAGGGGGGGGGGAGGGGAGGTCAGTGAAATTTGATGAAAAATGTTTTGGTGACGGTCCCAGGTCGAAATTCCACACTTTGGAAAATTTTCAAAATTTTACCCATACAAAGTCACTCTGACACTTAGGATTTTTTCAGGTGTGCGAGCTCCGACCTAAAATCTTGTAACCGCTCTAACTTTTGAACGGCTGGTCCGATTGACTCGCAACAAAAAATGTTGTCGAGCAGTTTTTTCTCCTCTTTCAAACGAGTAGCTGTAAGACAAAATCCGTCCACTAGAACCAAAGTTAGAAGATTGCTGTCGGGGGGGGGGGGGGTCAGTGAAATTTGATGAAAAATGTTTTGGTGACGGTCCCAGGTCGAAATTCCACACTTTGGAAAATTTTCAAAATTTTACCCATACAAAGTCACTCTGACACTTAGGATTTTTTCAGGTAAGCGAGCTCCGACCTAAAATCTTGTAACCGCTCTAACTTTTGAACGAAGACAGATAGGAACAAGCCGATTCTTTCACTGATTTTGTCTCACTCTTAGCTTTCAAACGAGCTATCGCACGACAAAATCCGTCCACTGGAAGCAAGCTGTCCAGAGGGGGGGGGGACGTCAGCCGAAAATTTTTTCTCTCCGACTGACTTGAAACTCACCCTACCGATGCAGAATTTCACGCTGAATCCGAATCTGACCTCCGTTTTCTCATCCGATGCTTCGTTTGGACACTACACACCAAAACGTCACAAATTCTAACTCTGTCGTTTTTCGAAAAATGTTGAAAATTTTTTCTCACCCATTGACTGGAAACTCACCCTACCGATGCAGAATTTCACGCTGAACACGAATCCGACCTCCGTTTTCTCATCCGACCACTCCTTCCACTCGAAACAACCCATTTTACAACCCAACATTCAGCAGATTGCACCAAAAACATCACACACTATAGCCTCAAGACTAATCCTGGCGGTCGCCCACGTCAACCTAGACGGTCGCCCACGTCAACCAGGCGGTCGGACCAACTCACCCGAGTCTCACACTCTGTCGTTCCAGGGGGGGGGCGTCAGCGAACATGTTGTGAACGTGAACCCACCTGGCCGGCACACCACGACAGACCACAACCTCTGTCGTTCCAGAGGGGGGGGGACTCAGACACGAAGCACCACGGCGGCCGACCACGACACTCTGCCGTGCCAGAGGGGGGGGGACTCAGCGATGGCGGCCATCTTGCGCGGTCCAGAAGTGGAGTTTTGCTTACTACTCTTTGCATCTCTGTGATAAAAATTTAACCTTCATTCAAATTTGTCCTATGGGAGCACAACAAATTTGACCTTATTTTTAAAAAATATTTTAAAATGAGAATTTTGTCAATTTCTTACGAAATTAAGCTTCTGAATCAATTCAAATTATTTGTATGCCATTGACAAAGTACAAGTGACGCCATAATTGACATGTTCATTAATCCACGAATGCATGCATGTAATTATTATATATGATGATAGCAATAATATGCAAACACTACTCAGAATAGATTTACAAGTTAGTAACACTGTCAGTTTTACATCGCATGTTAGAAATAATGAAGCTAAAGCATAAAGTGGACAGTTTATTATGCCTCACAGTATTGATTGATGCACCTTTTTATGTAGAAGTGCAGCAGCTGCATTTTGATTTACAATTGAGATTCTAGCAGACTTTATAATTCACATGCATTTTAAAAAAATGTCTATTTTAGTAGTATTCAACGCCGTTTGACTATCTAAATTAAAGCAAACATAGGCTACTCCCAAACAAAGAGATAGATTTATTTGCGTGTGAGTAAGTCTAGTATAGGTTAGGCGGACATAATCCCATCACAGCTATTGTGTGCAATGGCAACAAGCGGCTGAGATTGACATAGATATTCGTCTCGCTTTGACTTGCGTGATTCTCCATGCGCGCGCATTATAGAAGCTGCTTTTATCAGCGAGCACATAATCCTCAACATTCAGATTGCAGACAGACCTGTCAAATGAAAAGTAAATATCTTTAACTCAATTCTTCTTAGTGATAAATTCGTTAAGTGGAAATGATATTCACATCGTTCAACTCTTCACGATCTAAATTTACTGACTGTACAGCGTACAAGTTTAATATTGTGTCAATCCAATGTGGTTCGTCAGAACTCATACTTGAATATGCATTATATTCAAAGGAAAATTGATTTTCTTGCCCCTCGAGCCTAATTCTGGCCTACCATCAGAATTGAGGAAAATCATCTCTAGACCCAAACACGCAGACACGGCAATATACTGCAAGCTTATATCTGTGTGACAGCATTGTCTGAGGACGTTTTCATGCGATAGCTGATCAAAGCAGATCGTGTTTTTAAGTTATCTATACCACCAAGTGCTAGCAAATACTCAAAAAATCAATTTTTTGAGAAAAAATATGGAGTTCAAATCTTAAACTGCTATTTATGGTGACAAAGCGACCGGGTTAGTAATAACGGATGCTACCATTGGGACGATCATGGGTCAGTTGTGAATAATAAAAAAGGGATTGAGTCATAGAAATAAAAGTGACTGAGTCATAGGAACATCAAAATCAGGTGGGGGCGAACCGGGGCCGATTGCACAGGCGAGTTTGCAGACAAATTTGCTTAAGTCAACATTAATTCTGCTTTTTACTTCTGCTCATCTTTTCGTAGGTTTCAGGAGAAAGTTTTAAATGAATATTAAGTTTCGGGCTTAAACTTCATTTGTCGCACTTAATCTACAATTAAAGTCAATTTTAAGCTCATTGATTTGACAGAAGATGATTTTCTGATTGATCTGTTATACAAACTTAAACGTCCTCCTCAGCAGTCGTAAGTTCTTCTTTGGAGTTTCGAAAGCGATGACAACAGCAATGGCGTTAAATCGACATCGCAATCGTCGTATTAGGAATGAACTTTGATTGGAAAGGGTTTTTCGAGACCGATGAAACCCTATGGACGGTTTAGGGAACATGAAATCATTGCGAAATTTCGCTTCCTTCCAAACATTATTATTGAAATAACAAACAATTTGACAACTTATGGGCATTTTACAAAACAACGCTCCTATTCTATTCCACCATTGTTACAAGTTTGTGGTGCTTTGTGATTCTTCGCCTCCGGTTCAGTTTTGGAACTGAGCGGTGATCCTTTTTGACTTGAGCAAATCTTCTATGAGTCGTATCGTTCATCGAGTAGCCGCCGCTATGCGTGATTCTTCAACTTATAGAATCTCTTTTCCGAAGCAGGATGTCGAGCAAACAGAAATCAAGCAACGCTTTGTTTCTCTATAAAGTTTCATTGGAGTTACATAGGAGTCATTAATTGTACTCATGTTCAGATAAAGTCACCACCAGAAAGCGAAGAAGCTGCCTATGAGAATCGAAAAATGCAACACAGCATCAACGTACAGATTGCTTGTAATGCTGACCTTATGGTTACTAACTTGGTATGTAAATGGTCCGGCATTACTCACAACTCATTCTGTAGGAGAATTCGTCTTTAAAGACTGCATTTGCCGAAGCTTTAATTGGATAGGGATTTCTAATCGTCGACAGCGGATATCCTCTCCAACCTTGGTTGTTCGTGCCTATCAGTCAGCCAAACAATCGAGCTGAGTACATATCTAACTGCTCCTTTAAATCATGCAGGGCTACGATAGAACGTTGTATTGGAGTTTTAAAATCTCGATTTCGGTGTTTGGACCAAACGGTAGAAAAACTACGCTATTCACCTATACTCGTTCTCTACTCACAGTCCATGGACATCTCTTCTCAAATCGGGTGTAACGTCGAAGTTCCGCAAATGATGACGGTGAGGCATTTCGGCGTCGATTTGTGAGAGAAACTTTTGTTATGCCAACAATCATGTGTTCTAATGTATTCAATACATTTGTTGTAACAGAATATTTTTCGGGAGAGCGCTTTATTTGCATTTCAATGAAATAGAGTATCGAAGTGGCAACACGTGAGACTTTTTGTTTTAAGGTCCGAATTTTGATGATGTTCTCAGCAAAGCTCGAAAGGCTTAGTGATCCTTCATAAAGTGGGTATAGTGAAGGCGGCTTGGAAATCTGCTTGCCAATAAATATCAATAAAAAGTCATTTGAAATTTTATGAACTCTATTAATCAAAGAAAATACTTAAATGCCCGTAAATGTTCTTAATTCTGTGCATGATAAGCCTTCATCAGTCTCCAAGTTTGTGAAATTTTCTCCTTTCGCAGTGAATCGCTGAAATTAAGGAAAAAATGCCGATAACACGAAATGAAACTCTAGAAAATTCAACGCGAAATTCCTACCTCTACAGCTGCTGTAAAACGCTTTAATGTCACCAGTTTCTCTACTTTCAGTTTGAGTTTCTTCTCTTCAATTTCCAGCAATCTGTCTGGGTGTCAGACGGTCAATCTGCAAACCGTCTGGCTGTGTTTTCCAAATAAAGTTAAGTGATTCAGTGTAATTTCCGCACAAATTACCTCGGTTTCCGCCGCAGTAAAATTTGGTCTTCTCTTGGTCTTCCCCATGTCAATTAACAATGAATGTTATTAGGTATACAGTACAGCACACGTGAAAATCATTTGGTTTGTTCATCATTGATCGACATAAACGTAATCGATGACGCAAATGATCGTATTTTGACCTACATTTAAACGGACGTTAATGACTTAAACATAGAGATCATCTTTCGATTATCATTTATTAAATTGTGACTATGAAACTGACTGTAAATCTAGCTTAAATAGGAGCTCAAGTTTTTCGTCTATCTTGAGTTTAAGTCTGGTTTAAGTTATTTCCTGGAGATGAGCTCATCCGTTGTCGCACAACCAGCCCCAGGGTTTCAGAACCGTGGTCCAGCTACCACGGCTCCGGCGCCGACCCATGACCCTTCGACATATTGTCGGACTCCAACACGTAACCGAACAAGAGACTTTCACAGAATGACGCACCACCGATGTCTACTGCGAAACTGCACATCTGTCCAGGTCTATCAGCTGTTACCTCTCTTTGTCAGACAGGATCACAGGAAGCACATTTATATCCAATGGGCGCAGCCTGAGGTTTTCGGTAAATTGACATTTATCTGTGTTTTCAGTGATTAAGTGAGAAGTGCTGCGGCGTGTTGAACCATCTCTAGGTCATGCAGTTCATACTGTTCAAGAAGCTACACACACTTGGATTTATCAAATCGTCATTTTATGGTAAAACACAGAATCTTAATTAAGTTTTTACTTAAACTTGCTAAGTCTTTTAATACATTTTCGTACATATCACTGATCGGAGGCATAAACACATGCAGGATAGAAAATGACTACCATGCTAAAAATTACGACTGGTGTGACTTAGCCAGTGCTTCCCACTTAAGACATTTTTTATGAAGCATGTTTTGAAGAGAAGTCCCTACCACCACCGCTCTTAGCGCTTAATCAGACGCGAGAACAAATATTTCATTCTTCCAGAGTGAGGCATCATTGATTAAAAAGAGGTATTTTAGTCAGACACATCGAAGTGTTTTGAAGCGTGAAAGGGTTTCCAAACGCTTCAATCCGCTTGCTGTTAGACATACATGTGCACTCATGAGACCAGGAACCAGGTTGAACTCGCGCAAATTCGTAGCAATCATGGATAGGGTGTACTGCATTCTCTGAAAGTCCAATTTTCTGCCTCGTTCTCTGCAGAAACAGGGGCTGCCGATCGAACGAGATGATTCAACCACATAGCTGGCAGGTCTCTGATATTCATCAATCAAGTGAAACACACTTCCACATTGAACTAAAATTCTTTTTATATCAAGAGTACTTCTTCAGAAGAATTTTGATATTTCATCCAGGTATTTTATTGAGAATGAGAAACCTATATAATAACCATGCATTTCTATGGGAATATTGATTAAGAATCAATAGTGTGCATTAATAATAAGTGCATTAAATTTGAGGCGAGAATGCATGTGCATGTTTTTCGACCCGACAATTGCGTTTTCGGCTGGAACACAATCTCAAGGAAGATCTCCTATAAAATCCAAGTAAATGATTAGCAGCAGGCTATGTATTGAGAGGAGATGAAGGCCAGCAGGTTTTGGGAGGTCTGCAACGATAACCTACAAATGATGACACACTTACATGTATATTTGTTCAGCTACACTATCAAATGTCACTTTATCTCGCAAAGTGATTGAATTCTTAATGCATATAAAACTTCAAGCCGGAGCCGTGGTATTTCCTGTCGGCTCCGGCTCCGACCTGCTACTGCGGCTCCGGGCAGCTCCGACTCCGAAACCGTGCGGGGCGAGCAATCCACTTCCCGGGCTTTTGAAGCAAGGAAAAGTAGGGCTAATGCATAAGAGCTTTGCAAAGTAGCTTGCACAATTTAGAAAATAGGCATTCTATGAAGCCTGAAGGGAAATAAAATGCAGAAATCCGATGCCGCGAAACCTTGACACTGTGTCGCGTAATGATGATATCTGTATCAATGCCTGTAAAAGATGTTTTTAGAAATCTCCCTTTGAGTGCATCTACATATGTGTTCATAGCATTGCTGCCAGTTTTTTCCTACATCGTGTTATGACGACACAGCCTTGCAGCATGTTGCGGTTCAGTTATCTGAACTGTAATATTACTCGTACATGCTATCCAGTCCATTTCTACTACGCACAATATTATTGTCATAGATTTTTTCGGGCATCAGTGTATGACAATTTCAGGCGCTTACGTGACCTCAAACGTCCTAAATTATTGTCCTCAAAAATTCATGTTAATGTTATTTTGTCATGCGACAATCTTCATATCATGGCAATAAACCTTAAAAGATTTGTAAGACAGTGAATTATATTATGTAAACCACTCTAGGCGTAAATTGTATCAATTTTTGCCGGAGTGACTCACTGTAAATTTCCGGCGGAAAGCAAGTTATTACCATGGATAGTTAGGCCCAAGATATTTACAACTAGCTGTCTAGGTCAATACATATGTGGTTTGAATTGGGCATCAATAGTCAAAGTAATCAAAGTAATTGGGTATAATTAGACTGAGATTCCAATAACATGGCTCTTCTGTCAGATAGTTTTGTCTGTATTTAGTGAAATCGTCTGTCGTTGCGATGTAGCAAAATTTTACTTCAGTGTTGATTGCAGTTTTGAATTTAAGTGAAACCGCTGTATTAAGAACTAGACAGTTTGAAAGACATCTGCAGAATTGTGCCATATGCTGGAACCAGATTCCCGATCTCCCATTTTCTTGTTCCACTGGCTTTGATGCCATGAAGCGATGAGCCATCACATAGCCATAAAGATATTTGAGCTGTTTTGTTGTTTGTATGTGAAATGTTGTCATAAGTGTTAATACAGATGATTTACCAAAATAAAATCATTTGATTATGCCATATCGTCAATAGGACAACATACTACCATAACTCTGTTTTCATTTCTTTTCAGCAGAAGCTTTCAAAGTTTTCAGATTTTGATAGGCTGATGTGTAAAATTAAGGACACCATTTGAAAAATTTATATTTTGGTATCTCAGATCCATGAGTATGATTTTTCTTCTAAGTTGTTAGCTGTTCACCATTGTGCTCGATCCTGGGGACGAAATTATATACAGGCTATTTTGTCAGTTCATCATAATTTATTTGTTTTATAAATCAATAACCATTTTAAATAGACTATAGCTGTTCATGACACTTTACAAGTTACGACACATTCATGTGCAGTTTCCTTTGTTGACAAATGCAGTGTATCAAGTGCGGAAGTTTTTGTCATATGTTGAACCATTTTAAAACAAATGGGGCACAAATGCCATTTTAAGATTTTATCTATGTTGAATTATAATTCAATGATCAGACAAAGAAGTCAATATGATCAATGCTACTGGGTGATCAGATTAATCATCTCAAACACTACTGCATATATTTGTTGAAGCTCCTTAAATATTTTCGTGAAATATTCCTTTGAATCTTTGAATATTTTTGTGGCATGCTTTATGTCCTTTATTGTCTCAGTCAGAGGCTGAATTAGTTCTTCGAAGATACCGTTAAAATCCAAATTCTCAAGCATGTTTACGTTGCTATTTCTATTTTCATTTGGTTGAGATTACTAATGATGAGGTTAATATCATGAGATATGATGTTTCAGATTTCAAATTTCAAATCAAGTAAATCTACTAGTAGATTTACTTCTGCCGAAAAATCTCTACAAAACAGCATAACTACCGTGCCCTCGCCTTCGGCTCGGAGATTCTCCCTGTTCATGTGTAACTGCTCGTTGATAGTAAGTTACTGTAAATTTGATTCACTCTAACTCGTATGACTATGGCATAATTGGCATCTTCATAGATAGCGAATCGGCCTACTGTCCTGCAAAACATTCTAATTATCTGCATAATTGTTCTTAAGTTATGAAAACGAGGCCAAGATATAGCATCAGCATAGATTTCTGGTTAGAATGAATTAAATACCGTGATCTATGTTTAACTCTGATTCTGCAAACATCGAAAGTCTCCTAACAAAATATAATTGAAATAATCAAAACGTCGTAAAATGATAGGATTTAAAAAAGCTATTGCACCATGCAACGCTTTCATTGCAATTAGGCTCTCCATCCTACAACACATTTCCGCTCACTGTGATAACTGTGTTTCCCTCATTGCCACTGACCTTAGAAAAGCTTTTGACACTGTCAGCCACTGCGAGCTTCTTGAAACCCTTCGCGATCACTTTCACTCTTCTCCCCTTGCTACTAATTTCATACATAATTTTCTGTCTGATCGTTTCCAGCGTGTTGTATCGAATGATGTTGCGTCTGTGTAGCGCCCCATCTCTAGTGGAGTTCCACAAAGTTCCATTTTGGGACCACTTTTGTTTTCCTTGTTTATAGATGACATTCCTGAATTTGTAAATACTGACACTGTTGCCTACGTTGATGATGTAACTATGTTGTCCTTTAACTCGCATGGTGAGATCTCAAGTTTACCTGATGACTTTCGTTTGTTCTCCTCCTGGGCGGACAGCAAAAATCTTGCCATTAATATAGACAAATGCAAGTGCATAACCCTCTCCCGCTCCGCTAATCTTCCCCCAATGACTGACATTATGTTGGATAGTACATCTATCTCTAAAGTAAACTGCACCAAGATCCTTGGAGTTCATTTCTCTTCAGTAGTATATAGTGTGACATCCGGCGCGACGCTTCGCTTCGCTTGCGCCGGATGTCACACTTTTGCGAGTTTTCAAAATTTTCAAAAAAATCAAAATTTCAAAAATTTAGGTAGACTTCAAATTTCACGTGGCCGAAGGCCGAAAATTTAAGTTGTCTCAAAATATCACGTGGTCTAAGAATTTTGAAAATTTAGGCAGACGAAAATTTAAGTTGACTCAAAATATCACGTGGTCTAAGAATTTTGAAAATTTAGGCAGACGAAAATTTAAGTTGTCTCAAAATATCACGTAGTCTCAATATACCAGAAGATTGTATTCAAAATATTTATTCAAAATATTTCTTTAAAAATGGAAGAAACAAAAGTGGAAGAAACCGCAAGAATATATCCTTCGTTATCACAGTTAAAAATAAGTGAATTGAATAAAGAAAAACACAAAGATAGAGTACGTTATATGAAAGACAAGGAATCTCAATTATTATTAAGATTAGAGCATTATAAAAAATTAAGAAAGAGATGGACTAAAGTTAAGAATGTAACACAAGGAATTGGCATATTCTTAACAATAAATTTAGGTGCTTTAACAATTGTTATATCTTCAGGTGTTTTAGTAATTCCAGTAGTTGCTACAGCTTTAACAGGTACGGGTGTTTTTGCAACTTCACTTGTTACAATGTTAGATAAATCTTTAATAACTAAGAAACGAAAATCATTAAAAACTAAGCATTTACATATTACAGAAGTCTATGGTAAACTACATTACTACTTTCAAAGAGTATGTGATGATAATGTTATTACGTTAGATGAGATTGAAAAATTTGATCAAATAGCTAATGAAGTAAATCAAATATCATTTCAATTACAGTCAGAAAAAGTTGATGATAAGAATAAACAGGATGGCAAAATTTCTGGTGATGGTAAAATTTCTAATGAAGAAAATGACAATTTTTTTTTAGAAGATCTAAAAACTTTAAGCGAAAATTTAAGCAAAACTTTCTTAAACAAAACTTAAAACGAGAAACCTTTAAACGAAAAGATGTCAGACAACAAAGCAATAAAAAAATAATTTGTTCAGTAAAATGCTTTTGTTGTATTCCAATGCTACCACAAAATTCAAATATTATATTTTAAAAATGGATAAAATTAAAGCTGATAATCAAAAAAGAATTAAACAATTAGAAGAGTTAATAAAACAAAGAAATATTATGAAAGAAAATCATCTTCAACATAGAATGATAAAAGCTGGTATTCAATCTGATATGTTTGAAAAAATGCAGCAAACCGAGCAAGTGAAAACTGATTTTGAGAAAACTATGAAACCATTTAAAACTCTTGAAAAAGAACCTACAATTAATGATAAACAAATTGATATAACAGATCCAGAGCACAAAACTATATTAGATGACTATGGATTACTAGAATCAAACATTAATAAGAAATTACCAAAATCTATGCAATTTGAACATTCTATTTCATTTATAGATGGAAAAACAATACCTAGATTTTATCTCGGACAAAAAGAAATATTTCCACAACCTTTTCGAGGTTTAATTTTTTCACCAGATAAATATCCTTTTAATTTAGATAGAAATTTTGTTGATCTTTTAAGAGGAGCAGATTTAAATAATTATGCTGTAGAATATCTCATAAAATATAAAGCTATGTTAGATAGAGTTGGTGCAGTAAAATCTCTTAGACGGTTTAAACAATTAGAAAATTTATTATCAACGGGAGTTAAAGTAGGAAAAGGTTTTAAAACAGAAACAACTGTATTTTTACCAGATGATCCACAAGAATTACTAAATAGATTAAATATTTTAATATCTGCAATAAAAGAAGGACATACTTCTAGTTTCAATGAAATTCATGCTATATTGAAAAGACTGTTAGAAAAGAAGATTCCAAATGAAGAGGATTATAAAAGTATAACGAACCGATGGTTCTAGGGCTTCGCCCGTAGCGGAAATATGTTGTTGTTTTTAATTTTTTATAAAAAAAATATTTATTCAAAATTTTAACTAAAAAATGTGTTCAGCAGATTTAGACAAAATTAAAAATCATTTAGAAAATTTGACAGAGATTTTGGGTTCATCAAAATTTAGTACGACGTTAAAAATTATAACAACTACTTCATCACACTTGTAATTTAGAACCCATTCTACATTTGGAACAAAATAAAAATTATCAAATTGCATTGACTAGTTTCTCCACATTTAACACTATTCAAAACGTTATCAAAGATGTGAATGACCAATTTAGATATTCTACCGATAAAGGCAAAACATGGAAAATACTAGCTTTTCTTCCTGGTTCTTACGAAGTTGAATCAATATCAAATGAAATTAAGAGATATTTAGGTATAGCATTTAAAGATAAGAAACAATTACATTTTGCAGTTGAACCGGCAGTTAATAAATTTTCTCTTACTTTAGACGAAAATCATCAAGTTGATTTTAATCATGATAGATCATTGTCAAAGCTATTAGGATTTAATAAACAAACCTATAGTCAAGATTATCATTTAGGTGAGAAGATTCCAAAAATAACTGAAATAAATTCAATTGTTGTACATTGTGACATTATTGAAGGAGGATATATAAATGGTAAATTGTCAAACTTAATATTCAGTTTTCCAGCTTTTACTGTACCCATTGGTTATAGATTAAATATAATTCCACAAACATTAATATATTTCCCTATTACAAGAAAACTATTAACAACATTAACATGAGAATCACTGATGAAAAAGGACAAGAAATAAATTTTGGAGGTGAAGAGATTATAATAGATCTTTTGGTTCGAGAGGTATAAACTCCCGTTCGGGAGGTATAAACTCCCGTTCGAGAGGTATAAACTCCCATGCGAAGCTAGAGAAGTTTAATTTTCTTCTTCTTATTATTATTCTTCTTTAAAAACAAAAAATAAAAATAAAATTAAAATTAAAATTTTTTATTAAAAAATGAGTGAAGTGCCCCCATTAAATAAAAAAACTTAAATTTAATCATCATCCAAATTTATCTAATAAAGGTTTGTCAGTTATTTGTGGAAGATCAGGTTGTGGAAAAACATATCTATTATTTAAAATTTTAACGACTCCAAATTTTTTGGATTATAACAATCTTATAATTTATACAACAACAGCAGAACAACCCGTCTATCAATTTTTAAAATATGGATTTGAAAATAATCTTAAAAAGCAACAATTGCTTCATTATTCAAAGAATATGAAAAATCTGAAGATGAAGAAGAAATAAGTTCGTGGTGTGAAGAAGCAGCAAAAAATAATCAGTTAGTTGAATCCAATAAAAATAAGCATATAAAGATACAATTAATAGATGATAGTGGTAATATGCAAGATCCTAGTAAACTAGATAAAACAGTGAAATATTGTGTAATTTTTGATGATTGTGTTAATGATAGAAAACAGTCAGTTCAGAGAAATTATTTCACAAGAGGTAGACATAATAACTGTAGTGTTTTTTATTTAACACAAAGTATGTATTCATTAGACGGAAGTGTTATTAGAAAGAATGCAAATATATTTATACTATTTGAAATAAATGCAAGAAACTTAAGTGATTTGTTAAGAGATTTATGTGTAAGAAATAAAGATGAATTTAAACAATCGTGTAACAATGCTTGGTCAAAAGATTATGGCTTCATTACAATTAATATTGATAAAAAAATTCATGATAGAGTTATAGAAAATATTTTCGCGGAGTGATCGAATAATTTTTTCTTATAAATTTTATGTTAATAAAAATAAAAAAAATATGTTGAATGCTTACAAGATAGAGCATGTACCAGTTTTAAAAGATTATCGTCATCCTACAAATCCTGTAAATTCGAAGAAAGAAGTTAGATTTTATTATCATCATAAATACGTAGCGCTCGTTACAGATTATAAAACAAAACATGGTATTAAACCGTGTGTTAAAACAAAAGACTTTCCACTTTGTTTAAGAAGTTTCCGAGTATTTTTGGCGTATAATAATTTATGGTGGTTGGCTAAGAAAGAACATTTAACAACACATGAATTAGAAACATTACATCAATTACATATTCCTGTGTATATGTAAAAACGGAATCGAGGTTCTATGTAAAAATTCATTTTTTCTTTTAAAAAATATGAATCGTGAAATGTCTCTCGGGCAAACGTCTAGGATTCATGAATTAATCAAGAAACAAACTGCTGAGTTTGATGCGCAAATTAAACATAGTAAACGTAGTAAACGTATTAAAAACAGAAACGTACTAGGCGTAGTATTAGACGCAATATTAAAAAACAGAAAAGTGGAACAAAAGAAATATTAGAAACTCCTATTACTGATATCTTTTTTGATGATAGAATTAAGGATGAGCTTGGTGATGATTTATGTAATTTATTTAATCCAAATGAAATTAAATATGAAAATGCATCTTTTATTAATGTAGTAAATGATATGCGGAAACTTTTAGCAAATGGTAAAATTATTAATTTACTTGGAAAAGTTGTTAAAGATCAGGAAAATATAATTCAAAATTTTTACGTGACCTTCTATAATAAAAATTCATTTGAAATATGGTTTTCGAATTTGGATGAGAAATCCGATGCTAACGAATGGATTTTTACAAGTAATATTAAATATGAAGATTTTGGAATGAAGTTAGTACAAAGATCGCATAGAGGGGTAGGGATTAATATGAAATATAGAATCAAAGAATATTTCGGTGAATATTATTAATTTATTAAATGTTGTAATGTTTTACGAGGTTTTAATGAAGAACAAGGAGAAATGATGAAAGAAATGTTTAATAATTTTTTATATAAAGAGAAAGCCACATCTAGAACAGGAGTAATGTCAAACTGCAAATTTTCTCAATTCAATAAATATTTTGGAGAATGTGTTCAATATTATAGTCCAGCCAATCGTCATTTAAATCCTAGAGGAATTGAAACATTTCATAATTATGTTTATTACAATTATTTTCACGAAGGTTCAACAATTGGTCACTATTGTTTAATTAATAAATCTGATAAGTTAAAAGCTATTAGAGAAATTGAAAATAATTTCAAACCCATATATAAAACAGTTACTGATGAAAATCTAACAACGCGTCCATATAAAATCATAACAAAGAAAAAATTGACTATGGTTCAACATATATTTGGGATCTCGAAACTTTTCCTGATCCTAACTGTTCAACAGCTCATCCTATTCCTTATGCTGTAGGAGCTATTAATTTTAATAAATTTATATGTTGCTTACCGAAACAAAGATTGAAAGAATTAGAAACACGTTTGTTAAGTGATATGATTAAAATTAAACGATCAAAAGATGAAGATGAAATTAAAAAACTTAAAAAACAGATTAATGAGTATAATAATTTAACTGAATTAGAATTTAATAAACTTCAAAATTGTGGGAAAATATTTACGAGTACTGAGGATGATGAATGTCCGATCGGGGGAAACCCAGAGGACGTATGTCCGATCCATCAATTTTTCAAAACTCTTGGAAAATTTAATTATTCGAAAGTAACTTTAATAGCTCACAATTCATCAGGTTTTGATTCCTATTTTCCGATAAAAGCTAATTTTAAATTATCTAAACCGCCTCTTAAAACTTCAAGAGGAATATTAACTGCTTCATTACAAAATCCTTATACAACTGAATGTGTTAGTAGATACGATGAAAATGAATATGAAAAAAGATTCACCTTCAGGTAAATTAGCGCTTCAAACTATTATAATGAAATGTAGTTATCAACATGTAAAAACAAGTCTTTCTAAATGGTGTGAGAATTTTAAAATTCCTACGAATGTGTGTAAATTAAATTATGAAATTGGAGACATAACACATGAAAATTATAAAGAAAAAGAAAATGAATGGAGACCATATTTAGTTAACGATATTCTTTCTTTAGCTTTTTGTATCTACAAATATAATAATGTTATGCGAGATTTAGTTGGTGAAGATATAACTACTAATTTGTCATCCTCTGCTTTAACGTTTAACGGTTGGATGAAAAGCGTACAAAATGACAATATAAATATTCATTCTCATATAGATTTATGGGCTAGAAATTATATTAGAAAATCTGTTAAAGGTGGAAGAGTTTCAGCAAATATAAGAAAATACATATCGCCATTTTGTAGCATCTTGTTACCAATATTAAAACAGTATTTACCTGGTCGCTACGCTGGGGGGACTTTGTCCCTTGGAAGTAATTTAATAGATTTAATGAAACAGTATCGAGATTTAGGAGATAAAACTGAAATTTGTAAGAAAATTTCAAATCAACTACTTGAACAAAAGCATGAATTTCTAATGGCTTTTGATGCCACATCTTTATATCCATCAGCTATGTATGATGAAAATCAGAATACCCTAAAGCTGAATCCGCTAGAAAATTTCGTCAAGAAGAAGAACGGGAAATAGTATATAAATTTAATACTCAAACATTTAGACCTAAAACTGGAATATTTACAGTTGTGTTTCAATATCCGAATGATATGTTTTTTCAACCAGTTCCTATTAAAGATAAAGTTAAAAATCAAAATAATAATTATCATGTAAAAGTAATCAGGTTTAGAAATGGTATATGTTATGATGTATTAACTTCTGTAGACATACAAGAAATCGTTAGATGTGGGGGAAAAATCGTACATATTACTGATGGTATAATTTATGAAAAAAATTATCAAGTTTCACCATTTCGAAATTATATTGAAAAACTTTTTAATTTGAGAAAAAGATATAAAGCAGAAGGAAATACTGTAGGCGATGAGTTAATTAAATTATTGATGAGTTCGCTATATGGCAAAACTGTGCAAAAAGATATAACCACTAAATATCATTTATGGAATGAGAATACATTGAGAAAAAATTTCACTCAAGAAGTTAAGATTAAGATAAGCAGAAGAAAAGATTATGAAAAATTAAATGATGAACAATATTTAGCGAAAGTAGAAATGGAAGATGATGAATTTCTCAAAACTAATATTGTAAAAGATGTGAAGACGTCATTCATGCCATCACACTTAGGTTCTTTCATTCTTTCTCACTCTAGAAGAATCATGAATAACTTTATTTTAGAAATTAATGGTTTCAACGAAAAATACATTCATTATACAGATTCAGTAACAGCTGACACGCCTGTAATATTGAGAAAGAATAATTCATTATTTATTTCTAGAATAGATAGTATTGTAAACGACTATAAAATTAATCCGTTTGAAATTAATGGTGATATGAAAGAAATTTCATTTGTTGATAATTTAGAAATTTATACTCATAATGGAGTAAAGTAAAACAAATTATTAGACATCTTACAAATAAAAGTATTTATCGAATAAGAACATAAATGGGAATAGTAGATGTTACTGAAGATCATTCATTGTTAGATGAAAGAGGTAATGAAATAAAGCCACAAGAATTAAATATAGGAACAAATTTACTACATAATAAATTATTTTTACACGACAATACAATCACACTGAAACAAATTGTAAGTGATATTTATCTTAATGATCCACCTAATTTAAGATGTAAGCAAGCATTTATAGAAGGGTTCTTTTTAGGAGATGGTTCTGCTGGAATCTATAATTATGAATCAGGAGTCAGATATTGTTGTACTTTAAATAACCAAGATCTTAACCTCTTAATTAAATTAAAAACATATATTAATGAAGTTTATAACAATGATTGTAAAATATATGATACAATGAGATCATCTAGAGTATACAAACTTAATTATCAAAATCCAAGACAATATGCTATATACTTTAGCAAAAATTATTATAATCAGTTTAGAGAAAAACGTGTTCCTTGGTATGTTCCAAAGGCTGAATATAATATTAGATATTGGTTCTTTGTTGGATTTTATGCAGCAGATGGGAACAAGAAATCTTTTTTACAAGGAAATATGCAACTATTCGTTTCACACAGAAAAATAAAGAAACCTATAGTGGTTTATACAATTTGGCATCATCTCTAGGTATTAATTTGGTAGTAAGCGAAAGACAAGATAAATCATTATGCTTTAGTGCGTGTCAAGTTAAAAATAATATTACCAAAGATGTCACCACTGTAAGATACTTAAATAATAAACCACAATATGTTTATGATATTGAAACAGAAGATGGCACATTTAATTGTGGTTTTCCATTAATTGTAAAAAACACTGATTCAATATACATTTCCAATGAACTCTTCAATAAATTAGATGCTGCTGGATATGTTGGGGGAGAATTGTGTCAAGGAAAAAATGATTATGGAAATGGTGGAATTATTTTTGCAATGTTTATTGCTCCTAAAATAAAATATTGTATTACTGTAGATGAACAAGGGAGACTTAGTGAAAAGAAAACATTCAAAGGATATTCACAAGATAAAGTAAAAGTAGAAGATTTTCTAAAATTATATTCGGGGAAAACATTATCGACTACAGCTAATAAACCATGGAAAAGATCTTTAGAAGCTGGAATTAGTATTCCTGATAAAAATAATAATACTGAAGAAAAAAAATTCTCTGGTCAAATAAATATTCTTAAACGTCAAGCACCTGATGAAAATGAAATTATGTTACCTTATAACGGAGAAGATATTCAAGCTGAAATATTTCAAACAATCGTCTGTGAGAGTAATTTAAGTGATGATGATGACACGTGGGAATAATAATTTTTTTATTACATCTAAAAATTTTATGACATCTAAAAAATTTATTACATCTAAAAATTTTATAACATCTAAAAATTTTATCACATATGAAAATATATTTATCGAATATTTTGGTATTTTCTATTAAGTTTTATCATATAACGTTTTATCAAAAGATAATTTAAATTTATTTTCACTAACTATTGATTTTTCATCATCATCATCAATTGGTTCTTCATCATCATCATAAATTGATTCTTCAGCATCATAAATTACACTTTTTGGTATAGGATGCCATTCCCTGATAGGATACCATTCCCTGATGGGAATATCTAATTCTAAATTATATTTATTATTTGATAATAATATAATAGAGAAAAATATTGGTCTTTGATCTCTTTTGGAAAATTTAATAACACCACCATAATCTGAATCATTTTTAGTTTTTATTAAAGATGATAAAATTTTAAATTGATTAGATGCAAATCCTAATTTAAATTTTGTAGACCCGACACATAGTTGTCTAACAGTATCTTCAACTATTCCATCATTATTATTTTCAATTGTAAGAAAATGAAATTTAGATAAATTTTGGTTATATGTAGTATTAATATCATATACATCAGTATGAGATATAAATTTTTCTTCACTTAAATTTTTATAATTACTAATATTTTTATAATCTTTTTTATCATTTACACCTTTTTCAGATGTTTCAGAACCATCATTTATATTATCATCATCATTATTATCATCATTATTATTATAAGATTCTTTAAGATCGGGCAAAGCTCTAGAACCTTCGGTTCGTTTATTATTATTGGATTCTTTAAAATTATTATGATTATGGTCATTGTTAATAGTATAAGGTGTTGTCCACATATAAATTTTTTCTTGTTGAGCTAAACCATTTATATAAGATTTTAACAAATTAATATTTAAGTTTGAATATAATCCTATATATGTATCATCATCATATCTTTGCGGCATTTCTAATGTTTCTTGTTTATAAATTGTATCTCTATAATAAACTTGGCATAATAATTCTTCGTTATGTTTTTTACTCTCTATGTGAATATTATATTGGTTTTGTTCATCAACAAATAATCTTATTTTTTCTTTGGAAAATGATTTTAATTTTTTAACTAATTCTCTAATATTGATATAATTAATAATTTTATTTTCTATCCAATCAGTATTACTAATTGGTAACACCGCTCTAATAAAACCATAAACATTATTATGTCCTATTATAACCATATTTTCTTTATTCAATTCCACATAAGCCACATCATTATACTTACTTACAATATCCATAAATTTAATAAACGGATCTCCTGGGAAAATACAATAATTGGTTTCTATAGATGGTAAGCCTTTAGTCTGTTCTCTAAATATTTCGGCTTGTAATTCAAACAAAAGATTAACATCTATACATGGATTTGTAACAGTATTATTATTATCAAAACATTTATTTTCAAATACCGCTGATCTCGTCGAATGAGAAGAACAGGATGATGCGGGCGAATATAATTTTTTTAAATTTGCTTTTTCCATTTTTTTATTTTTATTAGAAAAAATTTTATTTTTTTTTTATTTTTATTAGAAAAAAATTAATTTTTTATTGTTAAAAAATGATGTTACCAAATGTTGGTGGAGGTGCATATATCCCGAATAATCGTGAATTAGAAATAGAAATAGAAAATTATATCATGAAAACTTGAGACGTTTTATCTGGTCCATTGCATCTTCCTATTCTTCCGCAACAAAATACAGAGTTAACAAATAAACAATATGTTGATACACAAATCAATGACTTAAAAGAAAAATATATAAACGATGTTTTGGTTCCACTGATGAATGAATTAAAGTTGCTAAAACTTAATGACAAATCATTAAACGAAAAATTATTAAAACTTGATAAAAAGGATAGAGAGCTAGAAGCAGATATAGCAAAACCTTTTAAAAAGATTTCTGAACAATCAAAAATTTTAATATTACTTTCTATAAATTTAAAATCTGCAGTCATTAAAAATAAACATCAGATAAAAATGTTAAAAGAACAATTAGAAGATGAAATAGAAAATCTACCTGAAAGAATTAAAAAAAATTTAAAGCAGTTACAAACTACATTCCAAAAAAGTGCTAAAAGTTCTAAAATTACTCAACAAATGAAAAAGATGAATAGAATAATAAATAAAGTAAACTCACTTAATCAAAAAGTTGATAAAATGAAAACTATTAAAATCAATTTAGAAAATGAATTAAAGAAAAATTTACAAGAAAACTCTAAAGAAAATAAAGAACAGTTAGATTCTGTTAAAAGACAATTAGATGTTCTTAAAATTAAGTTAAATGCTCTTAAAGCGGCGTTCAAGATGAATCAGGAGAAAATGCAAGTTAATAAAAAAGAAATTTAAGTACATCACACGCTACTTGACGCAATAGATAAAGTGCAACGGAAAATTAATAAAGTTATCACGAAGTTGTTGGACATTCACACACGTAAATCTTAACGTAAATATTTTTCCCAAAAGTCAAATTTATTCCTAAAAATGCCTATAACTTATAAACACAATCTTAAACATTTTGCTTCAAATCACAGAATTGCTCATGAACCACGTATGAATCCTGTTTATCATTATGGTAATAGAGAAACAGTTCACACGGAAGGAGCTGGCATCTTTTCTGGTATTGGAAGTATCGTTAACTTAATTAAAAATAATAAAGATTTGATTACATCTGCTGCAAAAGGAGCAGCTGCTATAGGTAGTACAGCTAGTGCAATATCAAATGCTGTTAAGTCTCAAAACGAATGAAAACAACTAGAAGCTATTCGTAAACTTAGGAATGATTCTGAAGAGCTACAAAATTTAAAAAAACTTTCAGAGGAAACAAAAAACAAAATTGGTAACATAGCTGTGGGGGAAACCTTGAGGAGCGGAGCTCCGTCTGATAGTAAACATAAGAAGAAATCAGGCGTAGCCATGAAACGTTCAATTGAAGAAATAAGAGGTAATGGCGTGAGCAGCAACCTTCGGTCTAACCAGCAAAGCTGTAGCGGAGCTGGTCTAGCAAAATTCTAAAATATATTTTTTAGTAAAATTATTTTAGTAAAATTTTTTTAGTAAAATTTTTTTAGCAAATTTTTTTTTAGTAAAATTATTTTAGTAAAATTTTTTTAGCAAAATTTGTTTTAGTAAAATTTTTTTAGTAAAATTTTTTTAGTAAAATTTTTTCTGTGTGTGAGAAAAAACAAAAAGTCAAATTATTTTTTATAAAATGTCTTCGCTAATTGAAAATAAATTTGAATTAGATAAACCACAAGGTGTTAGTTATAATCAAAAAAAGAATGACTATATAAGAATTGCTATGAATCCCGGATCTTCTAGTAGAGTAAATACTGGAAGAGACTTAATTTTTGAAGTTGATAATCAACAAAGTTATTTATATTTACCTGATTCCTTTTTACACTGAATATTCTTTATATAGTGATGCCAATATTACAACACCATTACCAGAAACCGATAATATTGCATTAGAGAATAATTTTTTTCCAAGATTATTTACACAAAAGCGTTTAGATGTTGCAACTCAAAATATAGAAACAATAAGTGATTCTTTAGGTGTAATTGATACAATGCTTAGATTTGCAACAATTGGTGAAAATAATAAAAAGTATGAAATCGAAGGTTGGTTTCCTGATACAAATGATGGTATAACTGTTGATGATTTAACTCACGCTGGAACAGATGCCGCAGGAATTGCGAAAGATGTAGAAAATATTGCAAAACATTTAAATAAAACAAACAATACTGCATATAAAGAAAGACGTGAATTTAACAAGAAAAGTAAACAGACAGTAAATTGGTCATTGTCTCCATTATTCGGATATTTAGATTATGATAAAATATCATATCAATTAAAATTTAAATTAATAATTCATCGCACAGCAAAAAATGAATTAATCTTTTTTGGTAAGACTGGAAAAAAAGCATATTTAAAAATTGATATATTTGAATGGTGGATTAAGCATATTACTCCTAGTTTAGAGGTTGAAACAGCTATTGCAAAAAGATTAAATACTAACAAACCAATTCCAGTAAATTTTCTAAAGCGTACTGCTAGTTCAGTAACTTTTTCCGAACAAAGATTTAACTGGCATTTTACTAGAACTGCGAATACTCCAAGATATTTATTACTAACTTTTCAAAGAAATAATTCTCAAAGTTTTGATAAGAACAACAATCTTTTTCATATTAATACAATTCGAAGTTTACAAGTTGCTTTAAATCAAACCCGATATCCAATTGATCCATTAAGATTCGATGATACCAATAATCAATTTATGGAAGGATATGATTCTTATCGAAATCTTTGTATAGAATTTGGAGTTGAACCACAATTAACTCCTGGAGATTGGAAACATTTATATCCTGTTTTCTGTTTCGATTTAAGTGCACAATCTGAAGATATTATCAAGACTGGTTGTGATGTAACAATTAATATTGAAAAAAAAGATTCCACAACTTCATTGATGGCTTATGGTTTATTGCTAGAAGATGTAAAATATTCTATTGAAATTCTTAATGGAAAGATGGCTAGGATCGGCTGAAGCCTCGAGGAGCTTCGCTCCGATAAGTTAATTAAAATTTTTGATAACTAGAATAGATTAAAAATTTTTGATAACTTGAAATTTTTTTATTAAAAATGTTGCAAGCGAAAAGTAATAATAATAATAAAACTGTTGAATTAAAATTACGTAATATTGTTGACAAAAATACACCTAAAACTATTACGATTAACAAAAAAAAGTATTATATAAGTAAACCAATGATAGAGAATATTCAATTACGAGAAGAAAAGAATGGCGGTATTCTCCCATTAATTCCTCTAATAATAGGAGGTATAGCAGCAGCAGGAAGTGTTGCAGCTGGGACAGCTGGTATTGTCCAAGCAGTAAATAAAAATAAATCAGAGAAGGCAGCATTAGAAGAACAAAAACGACATAATAGAGAGTTAGAGAAAGTTGCGAGGCGTGAAGGAATAGTAGATAATTTCATTAGTAAATTAAATTTGGTTGATGAAGGAAAACGAGTTCTTAAAAATATTCTCCGCAATGTTGATGATTTAATTGAAATTAAAGAAACTAAAGATGGTTCTGGAATATATCTAAGTCCTAGTATGATAAGGTAAAACATTTATTTTATCTTTTAAAATGAATTCTACAAATTCCGAAAATTTAATTAAATTAAAAATTTCTAATTTAGATTTATTGAATTATCTCTTAAAAGTACAGAGAACCTCAAATTGTAAAATTTATGAAGGTAACGACATACAAAAAACATAAGAAAACTTTCCTGGATTTAGTTGGAGTAAATATTCGAAAGAAAAACATCTTCCTGGTCATTCATATACGGGTCCAGGAACTCGATTAGATATAAGACTAGATGAGAATAATAATCCGAAACCAGGTGAAAAACCAATAAATAGAGTAGATGCCGCCGCTTGTAGACATGATTTAGCTTATCGAAATCATTATCTAAGTTCTCGACATGCAGCTGATAAGAAGATGATTCAAGAATTAGATAGTATTCAAAATCCTACATTTAGAGAAAAAATTGAAAGAATGTTTGTTAAGAAAGCTTTACAAGCTAAAATATTATTCGGTCAGGGTTTAAATGAAACGACAGCAAAGCTGTCTGAGAGCAACGCTCGAACCTACGCGTCTGAAATGTCGAATGACCTAGGACGCTCTGCGTCCGAAATTCATAAAGAATACAGAAGGCCTAAATATTTATTGAAAGTAAAAGTATTTAATAAAGATGATATTTGGAGTGCTGATCTTATTCATATGCCGAATGAAAGGGACTACAAATACGCATTGACCGTTATAGATTTATATACACGATACGCTTGGGTAAAGCCTTTAAAAAACAAAAGTGTTCTATCAGTTAAATATGCGTTTGAAGAAATCTTTAAAGAAAGTAAGAGAAAGCCAAAAAAATTGTTTGTTGATAAAGGGTCGGAATTTTATAACCGAAACGTTCAGCCACTATTTGAAACTGTTTATTCAACTGAAAATGCAGGGAAGGCCGTAGTGATAGAAAGATTCAATCGGACGTTAAAAAATAAATTATTCAAGAAATTTACTGAGCAAAGAAATCAGAAATGGTTGAAGATATTACCAGGAATTGTAGAGCAGTACAATAATAAAGTTCATTCAGGTATTGAAGAAACCCCAAAGAATGCTTCTGACGACCCTGATTTAATACGAAAGAAAATATTCGAAAATAATTATTCAAATGAGAGTAATCCGAATTTGCAGAAACTTAAGCCGAAATTTAAAATTGGAGATAGAGTTAGAATATTTAAGTATAAGAATAAATTTGAAAAAGGCTTCGTTTGGCTATTGGATGAAAGAGATTTTTGAAGTTTGTAAAATAAACCAAACTTATCCGATTACTCATGAAATTAAAGATTTAGATAATGAGGATATCAGAGGCCGATTTTATCAAAATGAATTACAACGAAGCGATTTTTAATTATCATTATAATTATTATTATTGGAACTGTCGTTTCGGGAATGAAATTCCCTTGTTCAATTCTAACATAATATCTAGAAATGGTACTCCTTTTTGTAATTTCAATAAAACATAAAGACATAATTGACCACAATAAGTAGTTCCTGGTTTTTGAATTTGAAATGTATTATAAGTTCCATTTTCAAGTAATTTTTTAACTTCGTTTGTAGGTGGAAGTCCGTATGAGTCAAAATAGTAATTATCTCCATTTTTATTAGACATACCTGCAGACCAATGTACACTTTTTTCATCTGACGTATGAAGATTTGTTATGAAATTTATAGTTATTGTTGGCTTATTTTTTAGGAATTGTAATTCGTCTCTCATCAATATTTGAAAATTCTTTATTCCCAATTGATTTGCGATTTTCTTTAGATCAAAATTCGCTGTTGTTTGTGTTCCATATAATTTTAAAAACTGATTTATGTTGCTCATTTTATAATAAAAATTTTTTTATAGGGACCCCTAGATTAAAAAACTGTCTCATAATGATGACTTTCCTTACTACTTAGTCAGAAGGGGGGTAATGATTTAAAACAGTTCCATAATGATGACTTTCCTTACTACTTAGTCAGAAGGGGGGTATTGATTTAAAACTTTTCCATGATGATGACTTTCCTTACTACTTATTCGATTTTGAAATGATTTAATTTAATCTAAATTAAAAAGGTACATTTGTAAGGAATCAGTTTAGTGTTTTAGAAGAGTTAGTGTTTCATTCCTCTTAAATCAACTGCAATTCATTTCTCATCAATAGGTGAAAATTCTTTATTCTCAATTGATTTGCGATCTTATTTAAATCGAAATTTGTCATGGTTTGTTTACCGTATGTTTTTAGGAAGTCTCTAATGTTACTCATTTTAAATGAAATAAAATCTATTTCAGAAATTTCTCAAAAGAATTGGCGTGTAGCAGCTGCTAAAATTGTGTCAGCTGATAGGGGTGAAGCAAATCGCAGACAATAGCGCATAATGCGAGTTGTGAAATCTCATTCACACCATGAGAACAAAAGAACAAATACAATCTAAACACAATAGACATATGAGAGAGAGGATGAATGAATGAATGAGCATTTCTCTTCATTTCAATTTCCATAATTCATGCGACATTGTTTTGAATGGAAAAATACACCGACTCTCGAACCATGTCGGCACTTTTATCGGCAGCCATGTCGACAAACTTTCTGACACATTTTCCGGCTACCAGAACCATTTTGGTGTAAATTTCCATTAGCGTTCAAGGTCATTCTATTAAAAAAAATACGGGAATTATTCTAATTGAAGACAAGCAATTGTTTTAAAGAATGCATGTCATTGTGAATACAATATTCCTGTAACAGACAGGCTCGAGAGAAAAAGAAAGAAAGAAGTCACGCTGCACCGTAAAAGTTTAATTGAGATAACGAAGGATATATTCTTGCGGTTTCATCCACTTTTGTTTCTTCCATTTTTAAAGAAATATTTTGAATAAATATTTTGAATACAATCTTCTGGTATATTGAGACTACGTGATATTTTGAGACAACTTAAATTTTCGTCTGCCTAAATTTTCAAAATTCTTAGACCACGTGATATTTTGAGACAACTTAAATTTTCGCCCTTCGGCCTTCGGCCACGTGAAATTTGAAGTCTACCTAAATTTTTGAAATTTTGATTTTTTTTGAAAATTTTGAAAAACCCCGCAAAAGTGTGACATCCGGCGCAAGCGAAGCGAAGCGTGGCGCCGGATGTCACACTATATACTACTCTCTTCTGACTTGCATTGGGAGACTCACTTTTCTGTACTATATCGTCGCTGCTGTAAAGCTATGTCACTTGTTCGCCGTTTACGTGTTAATAGGAACACCGGTACAGTTGTCTGGAAAGCCTTTGAAAGTTTTGTACTTTGTCACATGCACTTTAGTTGGCCGGTCATCTGTGACATCAGTGCCAGACATTTTCAGAAGCTTGAAAGATTGTATAAATTAGCAGTGCGTTGGTCCAATAGTCGTGATCGGCCTTCACTTCGTGAAGTGCTTGATCGTAGCTGTATTAAACTTGTCAAAAGGATTAGTAACAATTTTGTCAAGCATCCGCTGTCAAAATTTTTTGAAGCGCGTAATAGCTCTCGTACTGTTCGAAACCATCGTGTATTGCTGCCTTTTCGCAGAAATTCAGCACTGTATAACAAGAGCTTTGTAAAATTTTCAAAATTCACGTGAAATCTGTCTTGTACTCATGCATGTCATACCGCTTTTGTATTGACGAATAAAGCATTATTATTATTATAAGTGAAAAGTTTCAGCCTAGTTACAATGTAATAATGTGAAATTAGTACACCTAATCATTTTAAATTGTAAATATTGTTCCCACGAGTGCTCATTATTAAAGATTTCATCGCAATTACAATACAACAGGATTCCAGTCAGCGTCCAGTGACTTTACAGTAAAACACAAAAACCCTGGGTGGACACGTAAAGTACACTAATGTTTAAAACATAATGATTACCTAAGTTATTTCAATAATTCTAATTCAAATATTTTTTCTTGGAAGTGTTTGAAATATGAATCTTGAAACCAGGTAGTTAAATGAACAGAAGTGTAAGTTTATAGAAATGATGAAGATCTTCATTCCTATTTTCCCGTCATTTGATGACATGCTGTGTTATTGCAAAAACTGACTTGATTAACGAATATTCGGGACACGTTTAATCTTTTCTGTTTGAAGTGAGGAAGGTATGCAGCATCATCTCGACAATTCAAAGGTTTCATTTAACTTTTTTGCTTTTTATATTTCTATTTTATTTCATTTCAGTTGTGCACAGCAGCGCCTGACAGGTATTCTTATTTCTCGCTGTCAAATGCGATTTCTTTATTTGCTATTTGATTTTGTTCTCATCAGGATGCAATAGGAAATTCGCTAAAGATGGGCGTGTCTTAAGATGTCTCAGAGATAACTTATTGACGCCGCAGCTTTTTTGTTGATAAATGAAGAAACGCAATGCAATGAAGCCGCCGAAAAGATGTTAGTCCATTTGCTTCTTTTATGTCGAAGATTCTTATCTTCCGCTTTCATTCTCATAATGCATTTCATATTCTATTTCCTTACTTCATAAAGACCTACATTTAGCGCTGATAAAGAATCCGAAACCTGTAATTATCTTCGTTAAAATTGCAATGCATGTGTAATGGCATTCTGTCATCATACTGATATTGAGGTAGCCTATAGTCGTGACTATTGCGAACATTCTCCCACTGATGTTGATCTCACTGTCCCGATATCATTTATATTTTGTGATGCTAAGGCTAAATGAGAGAGGCATTTTATTCTAGGGTTTACGTAGATGCGTCTACAACAGCAAATACTCATATATACACGTGCGTTAAGTTCCGATTTTCGATTACCTGAACTTCCGATTTGATTACCATTTTTAAAGCGATTCGGTTATCCGATCAGACCATCATTTAGAATGGAACTCTATTCAATTTCCATTTTTGGAGGAAGGTTCATTGATACTAGGTAGAAAATAGGTACTACCTGTCGCCATTTTTTAGTAAAAAACGTTGGTGTTATTTAAATTAATTATTTAAAAGCCGATATTTTGGTTGGCTGATTCTGAAAGGAAATCGTTTCATGGACGCTGTTATGCGCTTGAAAGAGATAATTCAAAAAGAGTTGTTCTGTAACATCTGTAACTTTGGTTCGATAATATGCCAGTCAGCTAGTTAAATACGTTAATGATGGTTTTACCATCCTGCTTTCATTTAGGTTCCATTAATGAATGACATTTTTGATGACTCGTTCGTGAACAACTATCCATTAAAAGATTATGACTGTTATATAAAGCAAAATAAATGACACGTCTGTGGACGGTATCCGTTTACTGACAGATAAATGAGGTGTCATTTAGTTTTTATCTAATTAATGACGCATTATAGGACAAGCTCACCACAACTCAACATGGGACACATGAGCTCTCACATACTTACGTTGTCTTTTCGCATAGTTTTCTAGAAAAAGTCGCAAGGTATCCCAGCTGAATTCGTTGAATACTCCTCTGATTTCCTCCTTCGAATCATCCGTTGAATGAGGTCTTGTTTCATAAAAAATACTTTTGATTGGTTCCAAAAGAAAAAATCACATGGACTTAGGTCTTGACATCTGGATGGCCACGCCACGGAGTTTGATTCGCTGCCTATCCAACCACAAGGAAAGGTTTGGTCAAGGAATGATCTCCGTGGCGTGGCCATCCAGATGTCCAGACCTAAGTCCATGTGATTTTTTCTTTGAGGAGCGATCAAAAATAGGGTTTATGAAGAAAGACCTCATTCAACGGATGATTCGAAGAACAAAATCAGGGGAAATATTAAACACATAGAGCACCGATACCTTGTGACTTTTTCTAGAAAACTATGCGAAAAGACAACGTAAGTATGTGAGAGCTCATGTATCCCATGTTGAGTTGTGGTGAGCTTGTCCTATAACGCGTCATTAATTAAATAAAACTAAATGACACCTCATTTATCTGTCAGTAAGCGTATACCGCCCACAGATTTGTCATTTATTTTGCTTCATTTAGCAGTCATAATCTTTTAATGGATAGTTGTTCACGAACGAGTCATAGAAATAGAAAATGTCATTCATCAATGGAACCTAAATGAAAGCAGAATATTTAAAGGATGGTAAAACCTTCATTAACGTATAAATGACAGACATATCGAGCAAGGGTTATCCATGTAAGACAACAACTCTTTTTGAATTATCGCTTTCAAACGCATAACAGAGTCCATGAGATGATTTACTTTCAGAATCAACTAACCCAAGATCGAATCTTGGTTTTGGTTATTCCTGCGTGTACATGCACATGCATGTTGTGTATGTTATCGACCAATAGGAATCCCACGGGCCCACGGACCTAAAGCAACTATTTTCAAAAAAGCAGCTTGATATGTCAATCCGCATTGATTGTGCACATCGCATTCATTAACACTCCTTGGATTAAATTCAACGCTTCATATATAGACAAAGTCAAGCATTTAATCCCTTATGACCATAAAACCTCATGGATTAAAGTGTGGCACACATTTTGACATAATTAGATACCTGATATTTTCAAATCCGGAAATGCTAACATTTTCTTATTCTGTTTGTGCAATGATGCTGATTATATCTCACAATGATTCGGTCAATGCAACATTGCTTTCATGTAACTTTTCCACCACGAAGCATAATTCAGACTAGTTTAGCGTCATAAATTTCATATTACCTGTTGCTCCATTATTTACATTGTTTAGCTTAGTTCTCATCCCGTCCGCCAGATTCCGACTGACCGGAAATATAAAAGTGTTCTGATACCGCCTTCAGTTCGAAGCTACAGCAATTTAATGAATATTTAAGAGACAGAGCTTACTCCCCTGCTCAATATGCATTTCTCTCTCTCTCTCTCTCTCATGGGGTTAGTACGAGAAATCGATTTTCAAGGTGCACGATGATGCCACCAAAAATAGCATTAGAGGACAGTACTTGAGCAGTATAGATGAAAACATTTAATTATTTGGCTAATAGATTGCAAATTGCAACATTTAGTGAATGAGGTGAACCGGGTATTAGAATTTGTCCAACAATTATGAGAAGAGAACCTGCTAGGACATTTATGACGGATCAGATTATTTCAGAATTAAGTGTTTATTCTCAAAATGAATATGAATGCTGTATAAAGCTTAAAAAACGCAAAGTCTTCTGGATTGATATGAAATGAAATAAAAGAAATTATTGTAGTGAGCTCTTAATGAGCCAAAATGCGTGATTCCGAGAACAGGTGCTCGATGGATGTGTCTGGGGTAAAGATGATGTGGTTCTATTTACTAATCTATTTCTTGATGGGTTCGTGGGCGCCCACGAGCTAGTGCTCATAAGTAGGGCCAGAGCTCTTGTAGTATGCAAATAAATTGTGCAGCTGCTTTTCTGGATTTGAGTGCTGTTCGAAAAAAATGGAGGGGAAACAAATTAATGAAAAAAGTAATGGGAAATAGATTCAAGGATGTGAATGAAAATTACATAACTTGTGTTACAATAAACAAAAGCAATGTCAAAAGATGTGACCATTCGAATTGAGCAAAATTATGCTTTACGATTGTTTTATCAGATATAGATATTATAGTTGCACTCTGACGCATTCCAGGTGTACAATTAGGGAAGTTCCGTTCGCCCTATACAGGATTTTCTTACTCTAGTGGCCAAGATGAAGAAAGTCAGCGTTACTGCTGCCAGTTATTGTTGATGCCAGTGGAGTAATTAAGGAGGAGGCCTTCGGGCCATGGCACCCCCTCAGGAATTAGTAGTAGGGATGGAGGATGATGAACACTAAGATACATAACAGCATATATCTATTGAGTTTTTAACAGCTCACTTTTTAATACAACAAGTATTCCTTCAACTTGATGTCTTTTTCAATTAATAGTTATTACACAGTAAGCAAAGTCGCGCGCGAAACGCAAAGCATAGTTTAGACCTGTTAAAGATTTTTGCAACAATCCCTGTAACGAACGCTACGGGAGAACGATCATTCATTGCTTTAAAGCATCTGAAAAGTTGCTTGCGATCGAACACGGGAGAAGAGCGACTGAATGGATTAGCCTATCTCTACATAAACCGAAACATTCAAATCAATGGTGACCAGTTACTAGATAACTTTGCCATGAGGAGTAGACGAGTCAATTTTTGATTTTTTTGTGGGAGCAGATTCTTAAAACCCATTTGTGTTTCTTTTGTAATCTGGAGATGTGAATTATAATCTGACTTGTAGAACTGCCAAAATTTTTAAAATTTTGGCGAGGTTTTTTATTTTTATTTTTGCAAAATATCTGATTACGGATTACACTATCAGTATCATAAATAGTATAAATATATCATATATCAGTATATACGTTTGCATAGAATAAATAAAAAATTACATGTAATTCAATTCAAATCAGTAAAATAACCTTGAAATAATTTACTATTGTATAATCGACCATATGTTCGAATGAATATATTTTGTGCCCCCCTGGAGGAATTTCTGGATACACCACTGGTTGATGCTAAGAAGAATGATTTTATTAGAAATATATTATATTTGTTAAATTACGAAGCAACAGTGTTTGATTCGAAAGAAAATTTGAAAATGCGTGACCGCAAACTATATGTGTACCATCCACAGAGTAAGGTATATAATAAGTAGAGTGGCAACTCAAAAAAGATGCTGGCATCTAGTCAAAAACCTTTTTATCATGAGATTCAGTTGTTACGGCGATTGCGGTCCTGAGGTCTAAAAAATATGTGATCAATTTCATAAGAAGCACTTTGCAAATTATTCCTGTGTGTTTATCTGTTAGATACTTGGGATTCTAACATTTAAGTAGTTTGAAGTTTAACTAAATATGAAGTATGATCAAAATCTTCTAATAAGAATCTTAAAGCATTTCACATAAAAGGAACTATGTTGATTAAACCAAGAAGATTCATGAACAGCCTTATCATTTAAATCTTCATTTTGTCAGAAAATTAAAAACTTGTTTTGCTTCTTGGCTCAATTTTCGAGTCTGTGAGCTAAGCAAATTTAGCTAATAGCACATTTTTCCAACAGGCCCAATGCTTGTGTTAGGTTTATGCACTTTATTGAATTATTGCCTAACAGAAATTCATTCCATGCTCTATAAAAGTAATTGTGCATAATTGAGCTATTAATGGTTAGAATCAGAACACTCTTTGCAGTTAGTATTGAACTACAAGCTACATATACAGATGGTAAAAATTTGATTTTCTTTGGCATGACTTTAGGCATATTTTTTTATATTTTGAGACCATTTACGTGCAATATCTTAAATCGATTGTGATCACAATCCTTGGTTGTGACATTTTTTTCACTGGTGATTTGTGACATATTGCTCTATATGTTGATAATTCATTGCCCCTGAATTAATTGATCGGAATTCCAGGTAATTCAGCGACTTTTCGTAGGGACTTGTAGATTATGCACATCTATTTTATCTATTCTCATAAATGCTGATTCTACTCAATTCGAAAATAATTTAGAGAGAAATGTTTCATAACTGTTCTTAGCTAAATTTATTTCTAACTATTAATCAACATTCTCAACATTATTTCCCTGACGCCTTCTTTATTGGAATATTCTACATGCCATCGATGAAATAGCCCATTGAGATACCTTATTCACATCAAAATAATTTTCATAATTCAATTAAAGTTGTTTTACGACATCATTTTTGAGAACTTGAATTTATCAGGCAAGCGAAATATCATCTGAATTTCTGTTATTGATTAGTAGGTAGTAAGAGCTTGATCAATCAACGTCACTTAATTGTTCGACACACAATTCTATCAATTACCGTACTTCTCTATACTGGATAGCTGAAGCCGTGCATGAGTTTCAGAATAGAATCAACCCGATGGTTGATAGGTACAACCAACATAAACGTGATAGGAATTCTAAAACCTCACAATTTTGGTTGCGATCAAATTGCAAACGGGAATAGAATTGACAGAGGAATTTGGATAAAGTATGACGGAACAGCCTGAGGTAGCAGGAAATTAAATTACGCATCAACTTGTCGCAATTATCCCTTTACGAAACTGATGCAGTTACACGGGCGATGGCCACGTTATTCCATGACGCCTCTTTGCCATCCAACTACTCTCCCTCGGGCAATAACGGACTGAGGAAGCGGCACTATGGTGTTCAGAATACAAGGATTGATCTCAATCGTTGATCTGCAAATCCATTCTCTTGTCGTCTCCAAAAAGATTAATTCCGAGTTGATTCGTCCTATGGGAGATGATGTCATGGGCGCCGATCGTAAAACGGGTCTGTCGATGCGGTGAGAACTTCACTTGGCTTGCGGTGAGACTTTACTTGTTCCGAGTTGTTTCGACGTTGATAAATCCGATCATAATGAATAATAAAAGTAAAAGGCTACTCGATCATCTCAGAGTGTTAAACGATATTTAATGTGAAAGACCCTAACTTTATTCGCGATCCTTTCAGAGATGAGAATGCCGGTTTGATAGAGCCCGTTGGGAGCATTGAAATTGTGTCATGTTCAGCGATTAAGATCACTAAGTGAGACTGCTATGCAGTAAGATTTTAGATTGATTACAGATATGATAATAATGACAATGAGGATCATTCGTTTAGAACATTGCAGAAATTGACACATGATGACACAAAAACAGTAGCATGAAGCGATGGAATTATAATATAGCTAAAGATGCAAAGTTGGATAAGTGAAGTATAAAAGAGACAATCTTAACTTATAAATTTCTACAAAACCTTGTCGTGTTGACACATTTCCTTTACTTCTGTTGCTCCCACATCCAACTGTCAGGCATAACAGTCAGTGTTCAAGATTTTCCGGAAAATTTTCCCAAAACGGAGAATTTTGAAAAAGCAATAATATTGACACATATAACATGCAGCGGTGGGGCCTATATTCCTGAATGCGCAACGATGACAGAGAAGCGAGATGACCAGAAAATAGCGCCTGTCGAGCCAATAGGGCATGCTTTTTTTCATTCAATTTCAAGTGATTTTACAAATCCTCTGCCGGCATAGCAATCGCTATGCTGTTGTAGGTAGGCTACGGACATCGCAATGCCTTTCACTCTACTACAAAAATCGTTTAGCATGAACAGTGAACGCCACATTGGTCCAAGACTGTGCCTAACATCATCCAGCCATGCTTTAAATGGCTTATAGAAATGATAGTCTCTATCACATGCACACATGCACCAATAGGCTTTAGTCAACTGACTTGAAACTGTACAGAATTTTCCTTTTCTTTTCAGCAATCACGAAATTGACCCTTAACAGGTATATGCCAACGTAGGCCTAACATGTCTAGCATGTGGTGTTTTACAGCCCCACATCGACTGGCTGCTTGCGCCCTCACACTGTATCACCTAGGACTCCTATGAACTTTTAATAAAGGCTTAATCGTTAGGACGGTAAGAGACCTAATGCTAGACGTGTTGGGTGATGCTTCTTCACTTCCATTCTGCAGTTCTTCGCTGTTCGTATCTTACAGATGATTCAGTTTTAGTCGACCTTCACATTCGCCATCTTAATGTTGCATTTAAAAGATGCCATCAAACCCTTTCACAACCGATGCGTCCAAATGCACGTGCATATGAATTGTTCAAAGTCATTGCGATTGGGAAGGCATCATTAGCGTATACTTAAGTTGTGCGTGTAGTGCACGTATGGTGGCTTCCGACAATAACAAATTTCACTTCAGTCGCGAATGGGTTTATTGCAAAGTGCAAACATGATAGATTAGCTGCTCTTCATCTCAACTGATCGACTTCAGGATAGCAGTCATGTGCACTCGAAACGTGATCATGAATGTATTCGCATCAATTTGTAAAATGTCCTGGCACTTACAATATTATCAACAGCTATAAATATTTTTATTGCTTAACTGTATTTTTGCCGAGCGTTTAATTATTGCGCACCCTTTTAGCGATCATTGTAGCATATAAACAAATGCCTAGACATTTAAATGATCAGATTCAGGTAAATAGACTTCTAGATCTAGCCAAACATGTCTACCTTACAACTACAGAATGCACTACTTTTGAATTCACAGACTGTGGAAACTTGCTGGTTAAGCCTACTACAGCTACTTATAGAAATATTTTATTTATCAAAATTAGCAACATTTTCTGATGACTGAGGGTAAAACATCAAACTTAAATCACTCTAGCACTAAGATATTCATTTTAAATACTTTGAGCAATCATCAGACATCATAATGCGGATCACTTTTTCAGAGTAACTCAATAAGTATTCTTGGTTTTGCTCATTTATCCTGAAAAGTTGCGAAGAGCTCTCTAGGTTAGTTGTTACAGTCCGTAAATCCAACAAGGCAATGGGAACTTCAGTTGTACATCTTTGTAGCCTTCAAGGTTAAGTGGATCATTTTTCCCGGATTTTGACTCATAAACAGTTAATGATATCTTGATGACAAAATATCCTTATATTTGTTTATTGCGTTTAGAACCTAATCCGGAAATGTCTTCATGGGGTAATGATCATATAATTTCATGTAGTCTAGGTAAATTCTAAAAATATGACTCTGCTCTATAAGTAAGCTAGAGTAATCGATGAATCCCAGAATTAAAAATTCATCCACAGAGTAATTCTTTGTTCCCTACTCTGGTTCGTTCATCCTATATGTAAGTGTAATTGTATGAATTTCGTCGATTTCACACAGTCACTATGTTTCATCTGTAATAAAATCTTCAGTTCATCATCATCATGTACATGTTGCGACCAACCACAATAAATTTTGAACACTGATAGAAACTAGAAGACGAAATATCTTTCTATGGACATTCGCAAACCGCGGTCCATAGCTAGCCTACATGCACAATAACTATTTTAGTTTTTCTGTAATAAAGAATTCTGCGCTTTCGAAACACTTCTTAAACTAGGTTATATTGTGTTTTGAACATGTTGGTGAGTAGTAACCCCATCCCAAATTCAAGTCCAAAATGCGAAATGCTGAGTCATCCCCCCCTCTGGAAGGCAGGAAGGAGTTCGTCAAGGATGTGTTGAGAGGAATGGGTCCGAGAGGAGGAAGCAGGTCCCTACCCCCCTCCTCTGGAAGGGAGGAAGGAAGGAACTGTGAGGCAAGAGATGGGAAGGAAGGTGATGTGTGAGGGATAGAGTGAGGAAAGGGTGTGTGTTCATGGTGTTGGGATGAGAAAAGTTGGAAATCGTCATGAAGGAGGGTTTGGATGTGAAATCGGAGTTTAGATTTGATTTCTGTGTGAAATGTTGGATGGGGAAGGAAGGCGGGAGGAGTTTTCCTGGGAGGCAAGGGGTGGAATCTCTGTAAACGGCAGAGTTGGAAAAAGGCGGGGTTTGGTGGTTTTGGGATGAGAAAGTCCATTTTTCGGGTAGAAGGAGTGCTCGGATGGGAAAACGGAGGCCAGATTCGGAATCTACGTGAAATGTTGGGTTAGGAAGGATGTTTCCAGCGACATCGGAGAGAAAAATTTTGAGGACGTCCCCCCCCCCCCTCCTGCCAAACTTCCAACTTTGGTGTGAGAAATACTCCCTCTTCACCGAGATCCATCCAATTGCAATCAATTAGTACTTCCAAAAGACCAATCTCGGGACGAATTTTTATTAAAGTTGCGAGCTTCCGAGCGCTTCGCTCGTCTTCAGGCAGGCAGAGGTAAAAGTGAAATCAGAGGGCAGCGCCATTCAATCACATTGCCAAGAGTAAAATTCACTTCGACTACATGATATAATAGTTGACACATATGTAATAGTTGACATATAATAGTAGACATATAATAGTTGACATGATATAATAATTGGTGTGAGAGATGGTAGAAAGTCGTGCAATAGCTCATTTGTAAGCTGAGAATGAGAAAAATGCATTGGAAAGCTCAGTTTGGACTAATTTTCTTGGGTTGAGGGAGGAAAATGGCAGGAAAACGTCGGAGTTGGAAAAGGCGGATGTTGGATGTTTTGGGATGAGAAAAGTCGTTTTTCGACAGGAAGGAGGCCTCGGATGGAAAAATGGAGTGCAAATTCGGACGTTTTGGTCAATTTTGGGTCTAGGAACTTCTTCCCAACTCAATCGCAGAGAAAAAGTTCTGACCCCCCCCTCGACAGCGATCTTCCAACTTTGGTTCCAGAGATGGTAGGAAGTCGTACAATAGCTCGTTTGAAAGCTAAGAATGAGACAAATGCAGTGGAAAACATGGCTTGTTCCTATCTGCCTTCGTTTAGAGGTGAGACGTCATTGAAAATTTTGGACCTTGGCGAAAAACGACAGAGTTAGAATTTTTACGAAAATCGCTCTAGCGGGTGAAGCAAGCCTCGGACGGGAAAACAGAGACCAGATTTGGAATAAGCGTGCCATTCTGCATCTGAATGTCATTCATGCTATGTCTCCAAAGTGAAAGGAAGAAAGATGACAGAAGCAGTAGAGTTTACGAATGAATTTTGTTCACTACGTTTTCATCGACAAAGTCTTCGTGGTGTGATTAGGGACTACATCATCTCCTTTCATCATGAAAAGGCAGACTTAGAATTTGCTATCGCTAAAGGTTGCTTCGTTTTCCAACAGCTCATGGACAGTTTGATAAATAAAGATGTGAAAGGACGATTAGTTGCAAAGACCAGATTTGGAATCGGCGTCAAATTTGTGACAAATAATGTTTTTCAAAACTGGGGCCCGAATACCAACACAGTGATATGACGCACGCTCTGTCCGCTCGAGGTTGGATTTCTGGGTCGAGGCCTTGGGGTTGGGATAAGATCCCCTCTGAGTAATGCATGTAACGGATTCAAGAGCCTAACGCCTAGACGACTGCTATCAAATGTCTTTCAATACATATATGCAAGTAGTATGCAATGAACACTTGCCATCAAATTTTTTTACCCTATCTTTACAGAATCATAATGACAAACCGGGCAACGCCAAGATGTTAGTTGGTAAATGTAGTTGCGGCAAGATTGCCAGAGGCAGCGAGCTCATGAAGCAGATTAAAGAGGGGACGGTGGGCGCGCATATGAGAGAGGTGTTGTTGAGAGTGTGCGTACATCATCAGGTGGTATGTGGGGAAGGGAATGAGGAGAATTTTATTAAGAGTCATAGCGAGTGTGCGAGTGGGAATATAGGTATGGCAGGGTTCAAGACGTGGTTTGAGGGAGAGCTGTTGGAAAGGGAAGAGGTGAGGAAGGCGGTGGCAACGATTGAGGACGTGGTTGAGGAGAAAGTGGTGACGAAGGCGAGTGATGAGAGTTCGAGTGAGGACGTTGAGTTGAGAGCGAAAATGAAGAAGGTTGATGTTGATTTGGATAAGGTGATTAAGGATTTGTTTGGGGATATGGGTGATCTGGAAGGGGAGGGGAAGGAAGTGGGTAAGCCGATGGCAGCGTCATCGCCACGGCGGGAAGAGGGGTGTGATACGGAGGCGTTTGTGAGGTTGAAAGATCCTATGATGGGGATGGAAAGTGTGAATAGAAAAGTTTTGAAGGAAAATGAAGAGCTGAAGGTGAAGGTTGAGGGGTATAGTGCAACGAGGGAAGAGTTGGAGAGCATGAGAAAGAAAGAGAAGGAATGGATGGCGGAAAGGAGCGAGTTGATGAGGAAGGCAGGTTTGGTGGCAAGTTTGCAGGCGAGTTTGTCGAGGAAGGATGAAGAGATAAAGTGGATGCGAAGCGTGAAGGAGACGGAGGAGGTGAAGGGTATAAATAAGAGGTTGGCGGGTGAAGTTGAGCGACTGCATGAGCGTTTGAAGTGTAGAAAAAGAAGAGCGTATGAAGTCCATCTTCCCTCTTCCAAAATAATGTATGCGACGTCCTAACCATCACCGATGACCCCAACGTGACCCAACAATGTTATGAGGGCGACGGAGTCCGATGTCTCCATATGAATATGGACATCACCGGAGAGCTTGAGGACTTCGTCGTCCGAAAAGTTCGGAAGAAGGTGCCCAGTAAGTTTCCTCAACATGATCATTTTTGTAGCTCATCTAATCTCCTATTATTTTCCTTTCAGAGTTTTTGCAGAAGTGAGAGGAGTGTCGGTGGACGGAGAACGACCCACTCTTTTAAGGGCCAACTTTCTAATGCAGCTAAAGCGGTCCCAAGCCCGCCACATATCTTCGGATATGGAATGCAGAGGGGAAGAAAAATGAAGAAATGGAATGAAATGGGAGGGCACCCTTGCACCACATGCAACACATCACAGACTTTTCTCTTCGGTAGTGAACAAGCGCTTCGTCACTCATGGATCCTACTGAAACAAGATTCGGCAAACGCTGTTTCGTACACGGTTTGCGCGATGCCTTACAACATTAGAATCTTGACTGAGAGGAATAGCACCTACAGAACTTTTTTCAAATCCATCTCGCAAGAAACGATGATGTATAGAAACAAAATTCTTGAATGAACAGAAGTGTGATACCAAAACTTAGAACATTAAGTGAACTCAACAAACTGTAATGTGTAATACTAGAAACTTGAAACATAAAGTCTATCACGTTGGTCATAATGTGCACATGCATTATTAATTTTTGCTAGTCATTGGAATGAAAGATGAAGTATATTTCGCTACTGACAAAAACATATGAATGAACAAGAGTTATCAACCGAAGTTAGATTCCACTGAATCATGAACACTTGCAAAGGTGTACACTATGAGTGCCGTCAACATTTTATTAGGTTGAATCCAATTTAGCTTTGGAAAAGCAATGACAATATGATTTATTTTATTCAGAAGCAAATGATCACCACCACCGTAAAAGTTGTCCATCCGAGAAATAATCTTCCGCAGATGATGTGTATAAAACTCAGAAGCAACAGTAACATATTCTTGTCCGTAGGAAGGAAATTTAAAATCAACACTTTTCACTTCTTCACCATGTGGAAAATGAATGTAATTGACATTTGCAATTAAGTGAGCCTTGATGATACTGTCTTTGAAATAAGATATCAACTCCGTAAATATTTTTCGTGTATAGTCTAAACATGCTTCCAATTCTGTCTCCTCCCTCTGAAACTCAATGATGTAATCTTGTATTAAGTCTCCGAAGCTCTCTTGATGAAAACGAATCGTGCAATCATCATGTTTCAATGTATTGACTTCAGGTGCCATGCTTGAGTCTATTGCCAAACATCATTTTGTCTAGGACGATTTCAATAACGCGTTACAAATGTGCGTGCGCAAATCGGGAACTCTAGCTCGTCTGTGATTGGACGAGAGGTCTCATCCATTCACCGCTTAGGAAAATCTTATAAAAGGCAGTGTATCAGCTCTGCTCTTCACATTTATCTTTCACAAGGTGAGTGTTGGTGAGCTCCTGCTATCAGGTTGTTTTCATGTAGTCTCTTGCTATCAAGAGATTCGCTTCTGCTCATAAAACATATCATCGCTGTAATATCTCCTTTGCTCGAGCGTTCCTTCGGGACGGCGGGTACTGCCGTAGAGGGATTGCGTTGCACGGGTTGTTCGTCGTTTGTTAGACCGAAACCTCTGAGCCGTTCCTCATGTTGGGCGTTCGACTTCATACTCAACGTGACGCTATCTCTCGCCAGGTCAGAGTACTTCAGCCATTCGACAAAGGGTAGTCTTTATGATATGGAGTAGAGTGAAATGTAACTCATTAGATGTCACTTCAATGATTGTTCCCATGAACAAAGTTGACTAGACAAATATAGCGACTTTTATCTTTCCTTTTCAGTGATCGAAATCTGCAAAGCTATCAATTCGTCTGCAAAGTCCGAAATGGAATTTACGAAAATCGAAAATTACTGCATTGCCGCCGAGATGGAGAAGGCCACCATTGAGCAATGTAAGTTTTGTGTGATGGGGTAAGGATGAGGTGCAGGTTGTGCTAATAAAACTCTTTAGCTAACACCACTAGGTTTGCATGTGTGTTGAACGCAGGAATTGATTTTCATAAACCTCTAAATAACACCATGAGGGTAGGAATCATGTCCTTATTAATTTTCAACGAAAATCAAGACCCTTAACCTCTCCCTACTCCGTGATTTTCAAAACCGACACTAAAATTTCGAAAAATTCATTGTAATGTGTTTAGGGGAAATCTCTCACCACCCTCTCTTCTTCCGTTTCAGTGCATGAATGTATTCGAAATGGGGAACCCGTCCCTGAAGGAGCAATCGGGCAAGCTTACGAGCGGCTCGGAAAGTGTAAGTACCCTCATCTATGAGAACTGAGAGTTGGAATGTCATGTTTTAGCACTTCTGTATTTATATAGCTTGCTCTCTATCATTGTTGTCTCCGCAACCTTTAATCTCATTTCTTTTTCCTCTCTACAGATTTAGCCAAGAAGGAGAAGTGGGAAGAAGCCGCGAGGCGGAAATACCGCAAGGAATTTCCAGCTCTGCCGTCCCGCCCATCTACCTCCACCCAAGGTGTGACCCCTCTCTCGGGCATCGTCATCGCCCCACCTCCACCGCCTGCTCCGCTCCCTGCACCAGTCCCTGCTCCAGTCCCTGCTCCTCGTCACCACATCCCTCCGACAGCGAAGCCCAGGACCCTTCCACCCTCGGCTCGCGTCCCTGTCCTACCTCCGCCGCGTCCATCCTTGCTGCAGGAGATCAATTCATTAGATGGTAAGTAATCGTGATTGGGAAATAGGGGGAAAAGACTTCAAACTTGAAATGATTATCATGTTACTAATCTCTTTTCTCTTTTTCTCAACAGATCTGGCGGTCTACCTCCTGGACGGCGACGTTCCCTCCCGTCCCATCGTCATCCCTGCATCGCCACCACCATCTGCAGCCGACCTCCCTCTCCTCTCCATCAAGTCGGTGGAGAGGCTGTTGGAGCAGGAGGAGTTGGAGATAGTGGGAGATGAGAGGGAGATTGAAGTCGAAGAGAAGGAGGACTTTCGATGTCAGCGGTGTGACAGGGTCTTCGCCTCAGCCTACAATGTGAGACGTCACACCGCTGGCCATGCCTGCAGGGGATGAAAGCGCCGACTGATCCCTCAACGACCCAAGTGTGAAGGTTGTGGACGCACGTTCTACAACAGCACCAACTTGCGAGTCCACATCGAAGGCGGTTCCTGTGGCAGTGTGAGGCAACCACCAACGTCATCAGGTAGGAGGCATCCTTCATCACACGTCGGCTTTTCCTGTTCTTCGTGTCAGAAGACCTTTCTTACAGAGTTTGTTCTTTCTTCGCACACACTCTGTCACACTCATCCCACTGAGCTTTACACTGACAACAACGTAACTCTAAGGCTGAGCAAGTTTTCCCTTGAGAGGCTCGTTCGCGATTATGAGTTAGAAAGCTCTGAAGCTGTGCAAGACATTCATCCTTTCTTGATGAATAATATAGGCTTAATTAATCAAATGTTGGCGAGTTTAGATAGATTTTTACTTAAGGGCATGTTCTATCTCACTGCTCGTTTCAATAAGGTAGACAGTAGCACGGGAGAAGTAGAGTCCACTGTGACCATTAGGATAGCCTCTTATGCTGCTGATCTCATAGGTGATGTAAACGAGTGGATAGAAGGACATGCGACCTATCTCGTCAACAACTTAAATAAATTTAATGAAAGAGACAGCGGTCTGGTCTTTGATGGGATAGAGAAAGTAGACATTAAAATAAATCTTATAGAAAATTTACAAGGGAGTGGTTGTTTCATCCTCCCCAAAGCACTGGCTGACAAAAAGGCTGTCATCAATGTAGAGTGTCAGTCCTAGTGTTTCAAGTATGCCGTCGTCTCCATTCTTCACTACAATGATGTATTTATACATCGTCAAGGAGTCACCAAGTATTGTGAATGGGAGGATGAGCTTAAGTTTGACGAGTTAGATGTCAACACATTAGATTTTAAAGGCATCGCCCAATTTGAAAAATTGAATACCATTAAGATCGTCATCCATCTCTGGGAAAAAGATCTGAAGGGTGTTAGGTATAACAACCGCCAAAGTAACTTCAACCGGGTTGTCAATCTCCTCCTAGTCTATAGCGACAACCTTCCAGAATGGCATTATTGTGGCATTCCCAAAATTTCTAGATTGTATCGCCACCAACAAAGTTATGATGACAAACATTATTACTGTGATCGCTGCACACGAAACACTTCCCCTCACTCAACATTTAAGGAAAGACTATCCCAACATAAGTGACAGTCTGATGCGACGGAAAGGGGTCTTTCCTTATAGTTATTTTAGTTCAATGGATATATTGAAGGAGACATCCCTTCCGTCCATAGATAAATTTAAAAATGATTTGACGGGTGAGGACTGTTCGCTGGATGATTATAGGCATGCAGAGCAAGCATGGTTAGAATTTAGGTGTCGCACTTTTGGTGACTACATGCTTGCCTACCTAAAATTAGACGTCTATCTGTTGACTGATGTGTTTGAGACTTTTAGGAAAGTCACATTAGAACAGAACGCCTTAGACCCCATCCATTTTGTTAGTCTGCCGGGTCTGTTCTATCAGTCATCCTTCAAGATGACGAAAGAGAGCATTCATTTACTGCAAGATGCAGAAATGTACACGTTACTTGAACGTGGTATTAGGGGTGGCTTGACATTTGTCAAAAAACATGTTGTCAACAGCAGTCAAGACATAGGATCGACCACGCATTTAATGTACATAGACCAAAATAATTTGTATGGGAGTGCACTCTCCAAGCCTTTGCCACAATCTGACTTCCAATGGGTAGAGCCCCATGACATTGAGTACTTCTCCAATCCAGCACACATCATGGCACTGGGAGATGAGGCCGACATAGGTTATTTATTTGAAGTCTACCTCATCTATCCACACTGTATTAAGAATAAGACAGTTGATTTTCCTCTCGCACCCGAATCTGGCATAGTCAGTCCAGATATGTTCTCTCCCTTTATGGAAGAACACAATAAGCAATATGAGGCGGAAAATGACTTACACTATAAACCCACTAGGAAGTTGCTGTTCACCCAATTGAACAAGCAGCATTACATCGTGCACTATTCCATCCTCAAATTCTATCTAGGTATGGGGATGCAACTTTACAAAGTCCATCGCGCTATCCAGTTTAGGCAGAAGCCCTTTCTAAAACCTTATATAGAATTTAATAGCAAGAAACGGGCTGAATCCAAGAATCCTTTCGAAAAGGTCTTCTTTAAATTTAAGAATAATGCCCTCTTTGGTAAAACCATGGAGGATGTAAGAAAGCGCATGGACTTTTGTATCGTAACTGATCCGGAAACGAGTATCAAGTTATGTCGGTCGCCGTTGTTTTGCCACCATGATGTCATTTCCGAAGACATCACTGGTTTTAAAATGTTAAAATCTAAAGTAGAACTTTGCAAGCCCATTTATGTCGGTCAAACTGTCTTGGATCACTCCAAGTTAGAAATGTATAAGTTATTTTACCACAATTTTAAAACGTGTCCATTGATCCAACATGTGGAATTAGTAGGAGGTGATACCGACAGCTTCTTCCTAGCTTTGACAACCACTAGCCAAGTCAGGCAGGAAGACATTTTAAAATATTTAGCACCCAAGTTTGATAGTTCCAACTATCCCACTGACCATCCGCTTTACTCTACCTCAAATAAAGCGAAGCTTGGCTGCTTCAAGGATGAGTGTGCCGGCAAACAGATAGAGGAGATGATCTTGCTTCGCCCCAAGATGTACTCCATGAAGCTAAAATCCTCAAAAATAAAACGGGCGAAAGGCATCTCGAAGTCAATCGTTAGAAAAATGACACATAGGGACTATCAAGATGCCTTAGATTCTCTTAAAATTAAAAAAGTAGAAATGAACATTTTAAAATCACAGTCGCATCAAGTCAGAACAACGACGTTTAGGAAACGAGGTCTCTCAGCTTGGGAAGACAAGCGATGCTGGATGAGTCATAACCACTCATTACCGTACGGCCATCCAAACACTCATCTACCTCCACCCAAGAGACAGAAACTTTCTTCTCCTCCGTCCGGCAATGTTTGATGATGAATGCTTCCTCTCTGTTGTGGTTGATGTTTTGCTTTTTCGCTCCATGGCGTTTACTATGGGGGTGTTGTGAGTGAGTGCTTTGTAACATGCGTCCAACTCCTGATCACTTCATATCAACTGGCTTTTCCTGACGTTGTTTTCTCCCTGCACATGAGTGACTTTGCTTTCTCCCTGTATATGAGTGGCTTTGTTTTCTCCGGTGATGTGAGCCAGAAAAACTTTGTTTTCTGCTACCATGAGTATTAACTATGTGTGACTGTGATGAAATGTCTTTCATTCAATAACATATCATGTACATACTGTGTCATTTTTCTTTTGACATAAAGATGGGATTCTCACTCAATAGATAGAAGTAAAAGTTTTGATCATTTTGTAAGATGGGTAGGGTTAGAAATAAAGATGATGATTGTAATGTTAGAAATAAAGTTATAACCATATCACTGTTGTTAGAAATAAAGTTATACCCATGTCGCTGTTTGCAAGATAGGCGAAATATAAAATGAAGTCAGAATCACTTCACTGTTTGTAAAGTTAGAAATAAAGTTGATGATTGTAAAGTTAGAAATAAAGTTATAACCATATCACTGTTTGTAAGATAGGTGAAATATAAATGAAGTCATAACCATGTTAGAGTTTGTAAGTTAACATCCTCACCAGCGAATGTAGTATCATGACAATTTCTTCGGCTTAGGAAACATCAACCCCTTTGCTGACTCATGTCTATAAATAGCTCTGACTCATGAGGTGGTAAGGCGCCAGTCAGTTAGATAGGAATCTAATCAGTCTTGTTCAACCTTTTCACCGACACGTGTGTGGGCATGTTATTCAACATCGATGGCGCCTCACGTCAGGCAGCGTGACCTTTTCACCGACATGTGTGTGTGTGTGTGGGCGTTATTCACCAGACAAAGCGATGGCACCTCACGTCATACAGCGTAACCTTTTCACCGACAAGTGTATGGATATCATTTCGTGTCTATAAATAGCACTGACTCATCATAAAGTGATGAAACTTGTTGATGACCTTTTCACTGACAAGTATATGGACATCATTTCATGTCTATAAATAGCGCTGACTCATCATAAAGCGAAGAACTTTGTTGATGACCTTTTCACTGACAAGAGTGTGGGCGATAGTTCATTGCGATGACTCATTCAAAACACATCATGTGATTAACACGATTCTATTAACTGTGACTCATACAGATAACGCATTAAAGATTTAGCAATGTCAGCTACTTTGCTGATATCACGTAAGCCAGTCATGATACAATGTCCGTTGTGAAACACTGCAATATGTACAGGATGCCACTTCCGAATCAGAGCAGCAGGACAGAGTTCAGTTTCATAAAATATACAATGATTACTGGTTTTAATGTTGGCTAGATTCACTAACACTTCAATTGAACAGACACTACTATATTCTTCAATATCAGGGGACTGAGGCGTAGATGAGGCATGAGTGTTCGCATTTTCTTGACGACTTAATTCGTAACACATGGACTGCATCACGAAATGAGAAAGGTTTCCTAGGACTTGGATTTTGCCGCAGCGAAAGATTTGAAGACTTCGACCGTTGCTCATGCGAATGACCAACATTTGCGGACGACCGCGATGATAGACTGAATCGGGAAGATGGGTATGCAACTGTTCTAAATCGATGTCTCTTCTGAGATTCATTTCGCGCATGTCGTTGATGATGCGGATGGGGAGCATGACTCACAAATGACATGAGGGTGGAGTGAACTTCCCTTTTATACTTTTCCCATGAGGGATTTGGAATCATAATGTAGCAGTGATCATTATGTAGAATCATCTCTTGAATGCGAATAAATACAATGCCATCTCCTACGTTAATGACACGGCAAGAGTTGGATAGGATTGCGCGATGCAACCTTCGTAGTTGAAAGCGTTCTAGAGTTATCTGAAGTTGACGTTTCGTATCATGAAATGTAACACACTGACTTTTCCATGATACATGGAGCCATACTGATAATTTCCACATGATTAAAACCTGAGTGAAGAAGGATATGCCTAAGAAAGAAGGAGAGAGAGTCATGTTCATGTGTGGCATGGTGAGTGTGCATTTTCTTTCTTGATACGGTGTCCGTTAGGCCGTGGTCTCATAAAGACCGATGGTGCGTTCTCAGTGTGTGGAGAGTGTTATCATAGTTGATCATCATCAACATGGACATCATTTTTAAAGGTTATGGAGACAAGATGGGGATTCAACGTAAACAACCTTCCGTCCCTGCGCGGACCCATGTAGATGGTTTGAATTTTAATTTCGAAGGAGTAGAATCCTTTTCCCAAAATGGGAAGTGGTTTGCAATTGAGTAAGTCGAATTCGCTGCCCTCCTTTTCATGGATGATGAGACAGTGTCTATCCATATCAACATAATGGGAACTTGTGGCCGCTTCCCATTGTGTCGAACAATTTCTTTTGGAATGGTGAGATTTTCTTTCAGGAATGTTTCAAGAGTATTGAATTGTAACCGTGTCCAATAGTCTAACGGCACACACACGGCCAGTCCATACTTTGTTGACATAACCTTTAGATAATCTATCCGATGACTTGGTGTTTTTATGGTCACGGCTTCTCCATGATGAGTTATCTTTTGATTGAAAGCATTTTTACCCGATGCTAAAGTAAGGGAGTTCAGTGTGCCCAGTGCGAGAGCAGAGGACTTGATGGCTTCGAGCAACTGCATGGTTAGCGCAAGGACGGAAATGATTGCCATGAGCTCAGTCGTCCGCTTTATAAGCAGACCTAGCTCCAATCACATGCGTTTCCCTTTTCACGTTTTCCCTGTTTTTGTTATGTGACAAAGAGTTATCACACTTGAACTTTTGACTGCGTGGGTGTCAACCTTCCCCCTTACAAAGTCGTTCTAGTCCTCACAAAGACTTGAGTGACACACCCCTTCTAGCGAACAAAGACGCATTCATTTATCTAACAAAGAGCCTGATAGTAATGCACAAAGCGCAATGACTCATGTTATGACACGCCCCTTTTCTCGAACAAAGACGCATTCATTTATCTAACAAAGAGCCTGATAGTAATGACTCATGTTGCTCTATACACCATTACAAAATACTCAGTGAAAAGAAATCTTTATTGCATCTACACAATGTGTCGAGCATCAAACAAAGTCGTGGATGTAAACACACTCACTTGATTCATGATATGTTTAACAACGTACGCACTTCCTTCCAACGTCTCTTCTATTCTCTCCATAATTTTCTCCATATGACGACCATAAAATTGATCACTAAGAGTAATCCATTCTGTGCAATAGGATCCAAAACGAAGTGGTTTTTGCAAATCTTTCAACTCTATATAAGCAACGAGTCTACCCTTTACATCTTGAGGTTGTAAACTCTCCATCAATCTTTTGAAGAGAGGAAGGCTTTCAGTGAGCACTACTTTCATATCATTCATCTTCATTTTAAATGTAAGTTTCCAATCTTGTAAAAATCCATCGAATCCTTGTTGATCAAGTGTCAAATGACACATGCGGTTACTTAAGGTACGATGCGCCATCATAAACGTTGTGACTATAGATTTCACATTGCTTCAATGACTTCCACTATGAATAAAACAGAAATAACAATCATGTTCCACTGTAAGTTTATTCAACACCAGACAAAATTTACAAGTACAGAATACACTTCATAAAATGATCATCATTCATTCACAAGGAGTAAAAACATGTTTTACATAGACCCATGCTGTTGACAATAATATAGATACAGTTCATAAACGTCATAGAGACTACAATGCCAGCGTGAAGAGAGTTTTGCAATGTAGGTAGCTTTATTTCTAGTATTACAATGGGATGGTGGTCTGTAAAGGTGATGTCTCTCACCGAAACATATAGCCATGTCAAAAATCATTTCATCTCTAAACTTCTTTTGATCACAATGCATATGATAGTCTTGTCTTACACGATCTACCCAACATGGTAAATATAAATTATCAATGTGCAACTGAAGTGTTGTTGCTTCTCGTTCAGAATCATTTCCTAATATTTTAACAATATGAAAACCTGACAGCCACCGTTTGAAATCACTTATCAAATACGTTTCATTTACAAATCCAATATGAATCAAAATAGAAGGATCAAGTTCATGCACATGACGTCGTGACCATTCGTCTTTGTGTGGAGGACAGTAGGCAAATCTATGATATACACAAACAACAGTTTGATCACTTTCTCTCATTGCAATAGCACTCAATTCCTGCATGGGTGTTCCCTCACTGTCTATGAAGATGACAACCTACAATATCAAAAAGACTTCATCACAAAATAATACATTGAGCAGGAACTTTACAAGGATGTCTGTCCTTTACATAACAAAAGATACATACAACATGACTACAATGTTTTATTTGAACATAACGCGCAAGACCATGTTTTCCACATTCACTACATACTAACTGATTACAATACTTAAGATTTCTCTTTGGTGGTAACACCATCTTTCTTTGATGCGCGACGACGTTTAGGTTTAGTGACAGGTTCTTGACACTGTTTGACACAAGAATCAATGACTTTCTCAATGTGATCAAGTCCTGTTAACTCAGGTTGATGATGAATTTGGGCAATGCGCAAATTGAGAGAAATCAAATTACCGTCAGATTGATGAGGTCCCACATAAACAGCAGGCACCTCAATATGAAAGGAATAAAAGCCTGCACTTAGCGATGACAATTCTGTTTCAACTGACTGTTCAACTGTCACTCCTGAAGTGACTTTACAATACTTGCTTTGCAAAATATAGCAGCGAGTGCCGCGATACAAAGGTTTATAATAAGAAGTTTTCTTTTCTGGCCACAACTGTAATAGTTCAGTAGGAATAAGAGCCCTTTGCCTCACAACGTCTTCTAAAATGTCAAGCTGCTGACGCAACCAATTATCAATAGGAATACTCAGGTTTTGACCGCAACGATTTACTTGCGTATCAACTTTTGGTAAGTATACAGCCGGCGTTTGAAGATAGAGTCGAACACCGTTGTAGCGCACTTGTTGTTTATAGGTAGGATAGCCGTGAATTACCTTTTAAATTTTCGGATTTCACAGCTCGAGATGTTGAGGATTCAGTAATGCAGCAGTTGGAGTAGGATTCATAGCCATGGCAGTCTGTAACGAAAGAATACCACTAAGTACATTCATGATCATCAGAGAAAAGAAAATTGTTAGCTTAGCAGTGACATATGAGGTGGCCCTTAAGAGGACCTTTTGGGGAGTTCACATGATTAAAGCTTATCAACAAAGTCTAAGTCTTCGTCATCGTCCAGTAAATTAAATGTCTTGGGCTTGGGACTCGAATTAAGTTTCAATTCCCTAAAAGACTTAAAGGGAAAGCGTCTAGGTGGTGGAGGCGGTGGTGGTGGTGGTGATGGTTCAACAAAATAAGCTTTACAATCATCGGTTACACACTCTCCTGCGTCTCTCTTCTAAAATGCTGGTAAGGTTTAGGCCAGACAGTCATGACACTCACTTGTAAATTTGCAAACAGGATTGATCAGACAAAGTTGAGAGGGGAGAATGGCTTCAGCAAGTCACACACGCTTTCCAAGTCAAGAGAATGAAATGAAGAGAAAATGGGGAGACGTCTGCTTTTATAGTCTCCTGCGAATCCACATTTGACACTATGTGAGCCAATCAGAGACCTCCGTTTCTCCCCTGACTTCGTTGTGGCAGGGAAAAGGAGGCACGCGGACGTCTGACTCATGAATGCTTTTCCCAAATCTTGTAGTCAAATCTAGTTTAGCACATTGAGTTGAATATGAATGTGTTTTATGCGACATAAGAGCAAGTTGGATCCATGCTCATGAAATGAATCTAGTCGAAATGCAATTTTCGCCATGTGTCGCTGATAGAAATCTTTGGGATCATGTATCGTCTCTGCAGAATAGGATGCAAAATGAAACACTACACGTTCACCTGCATGTTCATCAGTCACTTTCTCAAACTCAATCTCTGCAACTAATCGTCCTTTCACATCTTTATTTATCAAACTGTCCATGAGCTGTTGGAAAACGAAGCAACCTTTAGCGATAGCAAATTCTAAGTCTGCCTTTTCATGATGAAAGGAGATGATGTAGTCCCTAATCACACCACGAAGACTTTGTCGATGAAAACGTAGTGAACAAAATTCATTCGTAAACTCTACTGCTTCTGTCATCTTTCTTCCTTTCACTTTGGAGACATAGCATGAATGACATTCAGATGCAGAATGGCACGCTTATTCCAAATCTGGTCTCTGTTTTCCCGTCCGAGGCTTGCTTCACCCGCTAGAGCGATTTTCGTAAAAATTCTAACTCTGTCGTTTTTCGCCAAGGTCCAAAATTTTCAATGACGTCTCACCTCTAAACGAAGGCAGATAGGAACAAGCCATGTTTTCCACTGCATTTGTCTCATTCTTAGCTTTCAAACGAGCTATTGTACGACTTCCTACCATCTCTGGAACCAAAGTTGGAAGATCGCTGTCGAGGGGGGGGTCAGAACTTTTTCTCTGCGATTGAGTTGGGAAGAAGTTCCTAGACCCAAAATTGACCAAAACGTCCGAATTTGCACTCTATTTTCCCATCCGAGGCCTCCTTCCTGTCGAAAAACGACTTTTCTCATCCCAAAACATCCAACATCCGCCTTTTCCAACTCTGACGTTTTCCTGCCATTTTCCTCCCTCAACCCAAGAAAATTAGTCCAAACTGAGCTTTCCAATGCATTTTTCTCATTCTCAGCTTACAAATGAGCTATTGCACGACTTTCTACCATCTCTCACACCAAAGTTGGAAGTTTGGGAGGAGGGGGGGGGACGTCCTCAAAATTTTTCTCTCCGATGTCGCTGGAAACATCCTTCCTAACCCAACATTTCACGTAGATTCCGAATCTGGCCTCCGTTTTCCTATCCGAGCACTCCTTCTACCCGAAAAATGGACTTTCTCATCCCAAAACCACCAAACCCCGCCTTTTTCCAACTCTGCCGTTTACAGAGATTCCACCCCTTGCCTCCCAGGAAAACTCCTCCCGCCTTCCTTCCCCATCCAACATTTCACACAGAATTCAAATCTAAACTCCACTTTCACATCCAAACCCTCCTTCATGACGATTTCCAACTTTTCTCATCCCAACACCATGAACACACACCCTTTCCTCACTCTATCCCTCACACATCACCTTCCTTCCCATCTCTTGCCTCACAGTTCCTTCCTTCCTCCCTTCCAGAGGAGGGGGGGTAGGGACCTGCTTCCTCCTCTCGGACCCATTCCTCTCAACACATCCTTGACGAACTCCTTCCTGCCTTCCAGAGGGGGGGATGACTCAGCATTTCGCATTTTGGACTTGAATTTGGGATGGGGTTACTACTTTGGTGGATTCACTTTTTAAAAATATTCAGTTATAAAAACGGAAAATTTTCCGGAAATTTGGAAAAAAACGGAAACTTTCCACTTTGCACACTGATAACAGTAGAGTCACAAATAGCTGGGATGTCTTTCAGCGCTCTTCACTCCTGAGATTCTATTCCTGGGACCCTGGAATTCTGAAGATTGCACCTCGGATTGAAATCATAATCCTAGGATCAAAAAAAAGACATCAAATTCTTACAAAATTCAAGAAGAAAGGAGAACAGAAAAATTACCAGCGGTTCGTGCTTCACATCTGACTGGAGCAGTCACGTCAAATCGTTCTTCATTCCTGTGGTCTATTAATAACATTTTCATTATCAATGTTTTTTAATGTTCAAAATTTTTCAATGCATTTAGGTATAAGCTCTGTGGAGGGATGTCGCCAATTTGGCAGGTTGCTGCGTAATTATCAAATTACATATGTATACAATAGAGAAATATCAGCTGATGGAATGCTACTGAATACTTCTGGGAATATTTACGGAAAGCTTGTAATTTGAATAAGTAATTATGCTGGTCAAACTTCAACAATGCAGCTGCAATCTCTAGAGCAGAGTCCGAAGGTTGACTTGTAGAGGGGTTATTAGGCTTGTTTTTCTGAATAGGCCTAGGCTTATCCCATAATTGGAAAAGATTGTGAATTTGAGTTTGATTTTAACCATACATGTATATGCTAAGAATGGTCCGCGAAATATGCCTTTGATCATGTACAGCCAATGGACAAACAAACTAAATTTAGGTAAAATCTCAGCGATCAATTTCAATCCCGACCAAGTTGTGGTCAACCAAATTGGATAACTTGGTTGAAGCAAAATATAAACTCGTGGACTCAAATTCAATTGGTGAAAATATAGCACTTCGAACGCCCCCACTAAGTGCAATAATTCGAAAATAAGTTGTCGATAATTGAGCATATATTATTTTGAATTCTGTGTTATATTTTTCGCATTTTCTAGTGAGAGAAAATTATTAAAATTCTTTGATTTAGGCTTCGTTTGAAGAGATTGTACTGTTTTCATCGCATCATTTGAGTTCACGACAATCTGCTTTTGATTCGCTTGATTCGTGCAGAACAGAACTGGGATGTGTGCATATTCTACATTAGTCTTAGCATCAGTATTTTACATAGTATTTTACTTTCTCATATTCAAACTAAGATCTATTGGCTTTAACAGCTTTACATCACGCCCATTCACAGGCCCGTTTCTGTTCGAAGACATCAGGCCCGACCAGATCCAGTCCCACTTACAAGTCTGATCCTGATTTGCAGGATGCTTGAAAGTGAGGCAATATCACAATTGTCATAGGATAAGCTCGCAAAGCTCCTGTTCTAAGATGCACTGCTAATATGCTTTTATTACCACTTTCTCTTCAAATTAGATTTTGTGTAGAGAAAAATTCATTTGCTCTTACCGAGTGTATATTAATTGCGTTTTTTGTATCTTCAAGAAGAAAGGAAACTTTAAGTAGGCTATGCCTAAAAATATTTCGCATGCTGAAACCGGAATCTGAACCGAACATGTCTGATAGTTTCTACACCCCAGTTTTTAACATTTAAACTATATATTGATTAGTTTCAAGCAATTAGTTAAAATCATTCGATTTCAACAATCATTCAATTATCAGTTTTTTGTTATCTCTGAGTGAATAACTCTTAAATGAATGATTGATAAGGGGCATATATAAAAAGGGAGCATTTTTTACGCTATTATGGATCAACTTTCATCACGGAGTAACTTTCAAACATTACATCGGCCCCTCATCATGCTTTTTTATTGTGCATTAAAATTCAGTTACCCATTTATTAGCCATGCATCCATGGGTCTTTTGACAAATGTGAATTTTTCATTTGATTGAATATTCTAGCGAATTCACTTAATTGATTCATGGCAGCTTCCATTTTCAAGCTATCTTTGATGAGATCGCTATTATCCTTTAATTAGTTGGACTCTATGTGATCCACTAATAAATGAAATTCTGCTCATTCATCGAATGTTGCAATTGACCTTTATGTGGCCTTATATGGAAAAATATACTTCGGTGACTTTGATATTTCTCTGCAATATCGATGCTGGTATTGCGCAGCCTGTTTATCGCTACTTCTCTCTGATCTCCTGGGTATTTTAGAAAGTCGCCGCTTTTCTTTGGTGACGATGGTTGCATTTTATTCAGTTCTCATGTCTACGGTGGCGATAATGTAAATGGGATTGGATTTCATTCACTGAAGGAATTCCAGCGTATCATAGTTTGACTCGGTTTAGTATCTTCACACCATTTGTTAAAAAATGAGTAAGAATGAATGCCATTTCATAGAGTGGCATCATGGAGTTTCATGAAAACTGCTCGCTATTATTCGGCTGAGATTCAAACTATCGATGTCAAAAATATTTACTTGAAATGCTTTGTCTAGCAAAGTCGACTAGAGGTAGCACTTAATTTTATGCGGATCAATGATACTATACGAAAGTAATATGATGACAAAAACTGCTGACAAGTTTCACAAAATCTCAAAATTTGTGAAGAAATTTGTAAATCAAATTTCTTAAAAAAATTCGTAAACGCGCTTCATTCTCATCTCGCTGTAAAAGTAATGCTAAGTCCCCGTCGTCATCTTTCTATCTGCCAGCAGAGCGATGGTTTCCAAATTGAAAAGCTGAACAGTTATCATTTAACTGACGCATAATGATGGTCGGATTCTTACAATTATATTCTACCCGATTTGTAGAATACAGACGACTTTTGGAATAATTTTAGTATATTTTTCTTGATAATTTTGAGTAAAATAGATGTAATACTACTTAGTATATACTACCAATAATAAACTCATTTGCAAAACTTGGTTGTGATAATTAGTAACCGCATACCCTGAGCATTCGTATGGTACATATTGCCTCCCATAAAACGCAATATAGAATCACAGTTTGCACGCTTAAAAAAATACATTTTTTAATCACCCTGTACTTCAATTATCTAAATAGGAAATGAAGCTCCAAATGTTCGGATTATCAGCCGTTTTACTCCGATTGCTCATCTCTGGATATTGCTGAATATGTCAAGCCATTAACATTTCGATTAACTGGTGTTGAAATAGAAAATTGGGGGGGGGTTGGGATTGCTTTAATGATTTTGCGGTATTTCTCGAATATATAACCCCCGTGCTATACTATTTTTCGCAACTTATGTGCAGGCTCTACTTGTCGGTGGGTTGTATGAATGAATTTTCTAATATCAGACACGTATATCTTTTTCAATTGAAAACTGCGTATACAGTACAATTGTAATAAAATAGAATACAATAAAATATGTATATATCTAATATGTATTTCTTGTATAATTTAAAGGCTCCGAGTTTTAGTGATGAAATACAAAGGTTATGCACATGGATGATGAGGCGGAATACGAAACAATCATCATCACTTTATGACCATCATGATCACTTTATTTTTATTGTTTTATTCACATACATCAGTTTTTATGATCTTTGGTTGAATTATTATCGATCTTATCATTCTTTATCATTTTGGCAGAATTATTTGGATTTGGCGACATTGGTGTAAAGTTGGATGAATCAAGAATTATTTTGACGAGCGCCAATAAAATGATGTTGATATTAAAGAAAATCAATTAATGAAACATTCACTTAGTGCAATATCAAATCAAATTAGTGCAACATTCATCGAGTTGGCCAGATTAGCTGATAGAAGAGGGTGAATGCACATAACTGTTAAAATACCGTTTATTGCAGTAAGACATAGAAGTTGGATGTTCATTTTCATTCATGTCTGCGATGCTTAGGTGTATGACTCCTTTCATCCTGGCTTTCGTCCGGGATATGCTTGGGAACGCAATTCCTCTGCAAAACAGTGTCATCCGAATTAGGGATATAAGCAACTATGGAGAATTAGTAATACTGCACAGGCTTTCAAGCCTCAAAGCAAGTTATACTAGTTTCTAATGAGGTCATTCATCTGCAATATTGGCTCCAATTTCGCAGAAATTGAGTGAGGTACAACATCACTTTAATGTTCTTTGGGCTTGTGGTAGCAGTAAGTTACTTTATATCGAACAAACGGTGCGGTGAATTAGTATGCAACCACCTCGATAAAGAAAGTTTCGCATAAAAATTTCGAATGATATTCATTTCGATATTCATCACTCAGATATTCTTGACATTCAAAATCGTTAATGCAAACTTTTCAGGAAAAAATGTGCATCAAAAATTTGCATGACAATATTTTTTATGAAAATGCTAATTAAACCGACGAAAAATCAATATTTGCTATTTTTTCAATGCGAAAATATATATTGACATTTTGAAATTCAAAGTCACCAAAACATGTGGTTCACAAAGAAGATTAGTGTTGTCTTTGTGTTGCGATCAATAGATGTACTTTTGATCATTGATGCTCAAAAGCAGAACTAGTGAAAGATTAGAAATCATTTTTCCATTGAACGTAATGTAAATTAAAGTCGAGAACTGGGCTGGCCATAATAAATATTGTACCAATTGAAACGTATATGAACGAAAAAAATAGGTAAAGAGGGATTGGAATAATACTTTCAAGCAATAAAGTGTATAGAGAGTAAAATGATTTAAATTGTCATGTCAAATTAAGTTACGTTCAATTTAAACTGCATGTATTAAGTTATAGTTCTAGCATGCCTCACATCATTTCACTAACAAAATGTACTCTCATCTGTGCTTTCATGATTGTTTTCAGCATGTGATGTGACCAAGACAATTCTTGACGAATTGGATTGATTATTTCCCCATCGACTTCTATCTGATTCTAGTTTAGCTGTCTCCTTCTTTTAAAGTTTATTCTCATTTATTTGTCTTTTTTAGATTTTGTGTTCTTTTGACCAATCAGCAACTTCTTTCTATCTCTGCGCAAGTAATGACTGCTTAGTGGCATCGAAGGATTCGTAGATAGTGCAGTCGTTAATATACATGTATTTCATGTTTGCTGTTAGATCATTTATCATGAGTACAAATGCAAGTGGTCCAAAACTAGTTCCTTGAAGTATTCCAGCTGATATCAACATCCACTGAGATTAATTGTCGTCGTAGTTCACGCGCTGCATACGCTGACGTATAAAACCAGATACCCATTTACACAACAACACAGGTACATTCATGTCAAGTAGCTTGCGAACAAGAATGTTGTGGTCAATTCGATCGAATGCTTTAGAAAAATATATTAGAAGAACTCTACTTATATAACTATGGCCTGCATTCTTCAATAGATCATCGATCATAGTAAGCATGGCATGTGTAGTTGAGACGCCCTTTACACCGTCAAATTAATTAGGATCTAATTTGTCACGGACGTAATGCAATAGATTTTTTACCATTATTGTTTCTGCAACAACTTTACTGACGACACAAGTAAGACTTATTAGTCTGAATCGGATTCTAATGTTTTTGGCTTTCCTGTTTTACTGAGCACAGTGATGTCGGAACTTCTCCACATTGCAGGCCAGACACCTTCTTCAGGTGTCCGAATGAATATCCTTAGAAGGCCTTATACGTGAAAGCCTGAGACTAAGCATGGAGACATGCTTAATATTTTACATTTTGTTTTTGATAAAAATCATTTTATTACTGTGTTCTCCTTTCGATATGTTTCACCCTCAGCATATCCGAACTGATAGGCTACTATATATATAGCTTTAATTCAAAGCATTGTTATATTCAAAGCTTTAAGATCTGTTTATAAACTGAATTTTCAAACTTATTTATTTGTAAACTAAATTAGATTTGAAAAAACCTATGTTTTCCGTTCAATTTTCACGTTATTAACGAAACAATATATTTTTAAGTATTATGATGTTCTGTAAGAAATTGAGTAGGTGTATTCTTTGTAAAACATTTTCTATAAAATGATGTTGTTAAATCAACTGTTTTTAAATCTTTATCTGTTAGACGATCTTGCTATCAAGCTAATGAAACAATAAATAAAAAAATTCTTGTGATATGCTATATACATGCATGTGGCGTTGTTTGGAATCAATGTTAGTAGTATATTAACAGCAAAATGAGTAAGTCCTATTATTGATGTTTTAGTAGTAGTCTTTAGATCTCCATTTTTACCAGTTATTGGGCCAGAACTGATCAATTTTAATTCTTTACCACAAGAAAGCACCATTGAATCCTTTCTTAAAAAATATGATTCAATGGTTGCAACATCATTGTCTTTGTAAACCTACGTGAGAACGACATCAGTTCTCATCAGGACTGCTTCAATTAATTACTAAATTAGAATTAAATTCTATCTTTAATGACTGCTGGGATGATTTTCATCATCGCATGAGAATAAAGTAAAGTGTTTAAATATTCTGGAGGATGCTTATGCGGTGACACTGTCAAAAAAGGGAAGCCTATGTCTTCCGAACTGTGAGTTGCAGCCGATTCAGAAATGTTAACCTCTGTCTCAGATTTGACGCGGTGCAAGATTGAGGTAGAAAAACTAGCTGCAGCTATAGATTGCTACTAATAACCTCGTCAAAAATTCTCAATCGAGCTATTTTCCGTCAGAGCAGATCTTTGAGCAATCACCTGCTTTATAATTATATTTTCACTCCTTTTGATATCCTGAAAGTTTCATACTGTATTGAAGTCTGAGGTTCCAAATCGCTAGTGCCGCATATAAACACAGGAATAATGTGCAAAAATTATCTAATATTTTTGGACCACAGGAACGTAATCTCCGCAAAAAACTGAATCTTTTGATACAAAATTTTCACTTTTGAGAATCTTCTGAATCGACTCTCTTACCTACTATATCCTTAAGCCCATGACACACGATCCAATATGTTGGCCAACATGTTGGATGGTTTGTTGGTTTGGCTGTTGGATACCTATGACACACGATCCAACAGGTTGGCCAACATGTTGGATGGACGGAAATCACGACATTAAATGAGTTGAATATTCTATCAAACAAACCAACCAACATGGCGCAGTGATTGGCTGCGCGGTCGCGCACGGATGGTAACGCCATTCGATACCATGACTACGCTTTGCAGAAAATTAAGGGAATTTCACATGACGAATCTGAACGACTCAGAATCCATTAAATGTGCATCGATATGTCTTGGTCTCGTGCGACAACCGAAGCATTTCTGTCACAGTATGAGAGTCTGCCATGTTTGTGGTCAGTAAAGAGTTCCGAATATATGAATAAATTAAAACGAGAAATCGCGTACGATAAGTTATTGAGTTTTTTAAAGGAATACGACAAAAGTCTGTCAAATTTGAAAGTCGAGGATGTTAAAAAGAAGATTGATTGTTTGCGGACATCATTCCGACGGGAATACAAGAAGGTCGAAGACTCAAAGAAGTCTGGTGCCGGATGCACTGACATTTATACCCCGAGCTTGTGGTTTTACGAGAAGATGATGTTTATCAAGAATTCAGAAACCCCTAGAAGTAGCAAGTCAACTCTCGACATCACAGAATCAGAGGTAAGCTTACCGAATACATGTAGCTTATTTGTATGCATTCTAACCCCTTTGTACTAGATACTCGGACTCTTCTGCAGTGTTCCCCACATTTTCAACCTATCTTGTCTCATAAAATGGCTGTACATAATTAGCAGACTATTTGGACATTGACTTGGTCATTGTTACCGTAAAAACCGTGTCACATCTTCTTTCACATACATTTCATCACAGAGACGAATGAATTACGTTGTCAATGAGTATGTGTGATAGGAACTGGTCAAACTTATGAGCGTAATGATACAAAGGTTATTAGGATAAGAGGTGCCATTCCCGTCATTTATTGGATGGACAGCGATGTGTCACAAGGGTCTGGCAATATAGTCGATGATAAATTCATCAGTATTGTTCATTCATTTCAACCGTAGATAATTAAAAAACAAGAAACTTCTAATTTATAATGTGTGGAAAATTGTAGAATATCTGATACACATCGTGGTATACATGTATATATACGTTAATTGTACAAAAGATATAAAAGTAGATTTTAACTTCATTCTTACCGTAGGCTAAATAAAAATATGCGATTTTTCTAAAACTTTTGTATGGGTAAAATACCAAAAACTGAAAAAGATGCGTTTTAGGATTTATTATTAATCGTGTTGTTTATACAAATAATATGCCGGTACTCAACAAAAAGAAAACACACGGGAGTATACCAGAACACGTATGCAGTCCATATTTATCAATGGAAAAAATAATTATTGAATCGCTTCATTTTGCCAAGCCACTTTACCTGTTCCATTGAAATAGTTCCGATACTGTTCTCGGATATTCTTTGCATGAACAGTAGGATTTTTCGATTTCGAATGAACCAAAGATTGAACACCCTGAGCTGTGACTGAACGCCACGAACCTTCGCAGAATTCATGCGTGTCAGTGTTTTCATGATCGATCATTTCAGAGGTCATATACTTTTTGACTTTTCGCCTCAAAAAATTATGTAGCACACAACAACAAAGAACGATAATTTCGACTTTCTTAGGATCGAGACAGATAGGTGACTTGAAGATTCTAAATCTTGACACAAGAATACCAAAAGTATTCTCAATTATTCGCCTCGCTCGCGATAGTCTGTAATTGAAAATACGTTGACTTTCGACAATACGTTTTTGCTGCTTTTCAGATGAACCTTGATTGCTGTAAGGCTTTAATAAATTCGGTCCCAAAGCGAAAGCGTCATCAGCAACAAATACAAAGGGAAAACACTCCTTGCTACCTTCGACGATAGGAGATGGTAGAGGAATGTTTAAGTCGCCTTTGATCAACGCATTTTTGAAGGTGGATTTAGCGTAGACACCACCGTCTGACACTCTACCATTTGTACCTACATCAACGTATATGAATTCATAATTCGCATTTGCGACAGCCATCAGTACAATGCTGTTTGAAGATTTGTAATTATAATAATATGAGCCGCAATTAGGAGGTGGTGTAATTAGCACGTGCTTTCCGTCTAACGCTCCCAAGCAGTGTGGGAAATTCCACCGATCAGAAAATTCATCAGCTACTGATATCCATTCCTCTTTTGTCATTGGAGTCTAAAAGGAAGATAGGGACATTTAGGAAGGACAAGACTTGGTGTCGTATAAGTTGTATTCGGAATACTTCTTTATAGCATTGCTATGTCGTGAAACTACGTCAGATTGAGTTTGTGTAATTCTGTCACGTAGATTTTTTATGACACAAAAATTATTTTGATGCAATTAGCAAATGAGTATATCAAGCATAATCGATTTATTGTTTCATAACTTTCTTTTGATAACGGCATTACTTTATAATTACATTTAAAACATTTACTACATTTACTCACTTCATACCAATATTATACCGTATTTATTCACTTTTAGGAACTGTCACATATCAGTAGCACATCATCATTGTTTTCTTTTTTACTCAATAAGAGCTTGTATTCAAGCTTGTACATTTTAGGTTTCAGGATTATTCGGATAATTTCATTGTTGAATTTGCTTTATTTACTTATGCTTATTTTACTGGAACCCAAGTAGGTTAGTAAAATGCCAAGTAGGCATTAGTAAAAACAAATGCGCACAAATATATATTTATGTAAAAGTGTACGTACAGTCGTACAAATGCACCTAATATACCCTTTACAATGTATTATATCAGAACTATTATATTTTCAGATTGTTTCCATACAAGACGAGGACGAAGAAAACGAGAATTTGGAAGTAGCTGAATTGTCAATGAACTCAGAAGCAAGAACGTCTTCGCCACCTACCGGAAGAAATCGCACAAGGAAAAGAAAACCTTTAGATGAATTATTGATATTAGCTGATAAACAATTGCGGTCAACCACCATTAATGATAATGAATCTACCTTTGGTGAATACGTGGCATCAAAAATGCGATCCATAACTGATACTTATCAACACGAACAGTGTGAAAGACTGATAATCGAAGCAATTTTCAAGGCCCGGGCAGGAGAATTGCACGAGAAATCGTACATCAGCAGAAAGGACAGTTTCGTGGCAATGTTAGAATTTCCTGAAGTGACTGAGGAACAAAGTTTTAATTGATATTTTGATATATTGATTTTTTGTTAGTTTTGATTAGTAAATTTGTTTTTCACTTTGAGTACTTTTCAATGTTAACACAGATTTTTCCAGTCATGCTGACTTTGCTAACAAATGTTTTCAGATAACTGATTTCACTGATCATGTTAATTAAGGGTCAGATTACACTTACTTTAAACATTAAAAAAATATGAAAATCAATATGTATCAGTACACTGATACATTCCATTGACTGATTTAAGTTAAGGCTGAAAGAAAGTTAACTTTAAGTTAAGAAATGAAAAAGTATTTCAAATTTCGCTAAACAGAATTAGATTGATAGGCTGCACTTGATAGGTTATATAAAAATTATGATGAACTGAATATAAGGAATTCGTTTGTTTAACTTCTAATTAATATACTTATAAATACTTAACTTGTATGTCCATTGACGAGATATGTGAAAGAGAAACCTTATGTTGATGGTCAATTCCAAAATCATTCCAAATACTCAGGTGTTAGAGTAATTAATCATATATCTCTGTGCATCACCAAGAACAGCAGTGCAAGGAAAAGAAACGGTGCACCGCGCGCAGCCCTAATACAAAGAAAACAAAGGCCTACACATATTATCAAGGTAGGCTACGTACGCCTATACTTTACAGATGTATAGTTTACAAAAACATAGGCTTTGAATTTTAAGTAGAATGAAATTCTTACCTTCAAATAGTCATCCTTCAATTCGTCATATATTACCTGACATGTTTCTGGTATGATATCACTCAGGGCAGTCCTGGATATCCTCGCTGAGTACTGCATATCTGTATATGACCGACCAGTAGCCAAAAAGCGTAAGGTTGCTACCAAACGATCTTTCGCAGGAATAGGGTCTCTCATGTTTGTGGATTGCCTTGCAATCGTAGGAGCTACAAGCTTCAACAGGTCATCAAAAAGATCAGGGCTCATACGCATAAAATTCTGAAAATCAGTTTCGTAGCCATCTAATCTTAATTCACGTACCAAATTCATATGCGACTTCGTTGATCGCTTCATCAACCATTCCTTGGTCCATATTCGTCTCTTCTTCTCCTTCTTCTTTAAACAAATCACAGCGATCGACGCCCACAAAAGTTTTGAATGCACCGGAGCCATTGCTAATTACAAAATGTCATACATACATTGCTGCCTAGTGGTAGACACACATATTTGATTATCAATCAATAGAATGAATCTATTTTTAGTTATCAACTATCCAACCTGTTGGATCGTGTGTCATAGGCATCCAACAGCCAAACTAACAAACCATCCAACTTGTTGGCCAACATGTTGGATCGTGTGTCATGGGCTTTACTCTATGATGTCCAATGCATTGATGATGGCTCTACCTAGAAGATGGCAGTTTCTAAGTTTCAACGGTTGACACTAATCATGCAGTGTCAGTGTACTTTGTACATGTGCGTAGATATTCACGGTCATCATCATTTCTCCTTAAATAAAACATCATTTTGATAAGATAGCTTGCAATAACTTACCCTAATTAAGACAAGAATCTGTAACGATGACATGTTCAGCTGATGGCAGCTATGACGGGAGGTTGCTTTGCTTCATTAAGAAAGCAAGGTGGACTCGTCTCCCCAATAAAAGCTTACTGCTAAAATATTTACAGTTGAGGCTCACTGATAAAAGAGACACATCTACTTACCCGCGAGCTTTCGCGAGCCTGCTCGGGTTATCAAGGATCGACAATAGTGAGGGCACGTTCAGCTTCTGGTTATTTCATGTTCTTCGATATCGCTGGCTTCTGCAAGTCTCATCTCTATCAGTGACCTGCATCAATCAATAACTGGATGTCTGTGATCTCCAGAAGTCCATGATTTTGTTGTTTTGCGTACTCCTTCAACGCGTTATCTTTGTTCTCATTCGATATCCTGCGTTCATGTTCGTTATATCGGAAATTGAAAAGTATTGACTCCTGAACTATGCTGGACCTCTGCCATGAGCATGACACAGCTTGTAAGCCGATGCATCAAGAATTTGTCAGAGAAAGCAAAGCAGCACCCCAAAGCATCAAAGCATTGTATATTAGGTAGAGCAGCAACTCAGTGTTGATTAAATTCCAATGTCTATACACAGTTTCGATTTTACAATATGAACTCGAGTTGTGACCCAGTTGGTGCCAATTGTGAGATATGCAAATTGTTACAGTTTTTAAGAAATTTCCATGGAATTGACTGATCATGATAGCAATACTGAAGAAAGAAAAGTATGTTGCAAATCCTCCGTGTCATGACATCTCTGGAGAGGCAATGTTCATTAAATTAGCTTCGATGGAAGTGCCCAGCGAAGCCCATTTATTAATAGGAGCATTTTCGTGACCTTGATCATGCCACTTAAACTACTGGCACTGAAAGAGCAAAATATCGCAACCCAAGATAATGATCATAATCAGACTAAGATAAGATTTTAATCAATTACTCATTAGATGTAATTGATTACAATCACACATTACTGCGTTTTTCTTCAATTGCATCTCGATCAGTTTACAATTATACTTTAGATCACTCCCGGTTCTTAATTTAGATTTTGACAATACGTTTCATCATAAATTTCTTTTAAAAGTTACCAGCAATTATACCCCTAATGCACATCTAAGTATAATATCACAATGTTGCATTATTAGCAGTTATTGTAACGCATTATCGACGAGGAGAATAAAGTGATTGATACTGCATTTTGAATGCATTCTTAACAGGGCTGACTGCAAAGTACGAGTAATTACAATTACTTCTCAATTACATGGCAGAAAAGTCTGATCATAATTAACTTAAAGGATGTAAAAGGGACCTTTTTCAAATTCAGATAAGAAATGAAGATTAATTTGGTAAATCATGAAATTATATAGCTATAAAAATTTGCATCAATCCACAATTAAATATGAATAGTTGAATTCTAGCTGCATAGAATATTATGATTCTAACCATTTATAACTCAATTTCAAAAACTGATTTCCATAGACCGCAGGATGCAGTTAATTTGGATTGGAGACTACATCCATTTGGCCTGGTGGATTAGATTTGCCAAGGTAGCAGACATTAAATTTGAAGCAAGAAGCGGATTAAGATCTCATTTTTGTCTGACGACTTGCATTATTATGCGGTTTATGAAATATCCTTCATAATCAGCTTAATTCTCTCCGTTTAATCAATTAAGATGCTTGTAATTGTATTTTCATTCTTTTTGATTGCCTAAAAGCTTCATACTACCGTATTGAAATGTTGAGTACCAAATTGCTAGCATCTAATCACAGGAATTTTTTGTAAAAATATAGCTTTTGAACCTATTGGTCTCGATAACGTGGAGTGCACGTCGTGGGAGCACCTGCGTAAGTGTTCGATCAGCAACGGACGACAATGCTACACGTACCCATGACGTGTACTACACGTCATCGGTGTATTACGTTCCCATCGTTCACTCAGCAGCATGGGAGTTGTAGTTATTGAGCAAATGGCGTGCTGTGCACGTCGTGGGTAGTTGGAGCAGTGTATTAGATTTGGCATCATGGCTAAAAATAGGCCTATTAAAAATTGATCAAATAATTTTTTAGACCGCAAGAAAGAAATCTACGGAAAAAACTAAATCCTTTGACAAAAATTTTCACTCCATGCTGACATTTTTTAGTCAACGCTCTACCACAAAGTAAGTATATAGGGGAAGTATGAAATCAATGGTTGATTTGTGACGTAAGCTGCGATATTATACATTGATGATTATTATTGTATTATTATTATGGTTGATTTTTAGCTGTGCTTTTTATCCAGCGCTTATAAGCAGTTTATTTGATATCGCAATTGACAACAGAATAGTATTGAAATTATAGAAATTAGTAATACCATAGAAAGTCCTAGAATGGAAATTGCATGAAAATTATGGCACACTCCGGGGGAACTTAGTTGGGGCAAAAAGCAAAATTTGCGGACTGGCTTTCTTGTTTTCTGGTTGGCATTTTCAATTATCAAGTCAATTTGTGATCTTGATTGTTGCCCCTTGTCCAAAGATCATGTACACAAAAGCAATAGTGAATTTACAAAATAGTGCAGCGACAGGATGACAGAGAAGGAAATCCTTTAAAACGTTCTGTATGGTCATCATTTTGAAATATCGCTCCTATAATCAATCAAGAGCATAATCAGACACGTATGCAACTTGTAATGTCCATTTACAGATCATACATTGCTCCAGCTTGAAATCAAAGGCCAAGAAATCTTACAGTATTCATTTTATTTTGAAAGATTCCCCTGTTCATTATATTTGAACAATTTTCAAAACCTTTGCATGCTTTCGAATATGAGCCTCCTTAATATCATCACACTATGTCATATTAATCATTTAGTGATTAATTGAAAAGCTCCAACGACATTTCATTTATCTGATAAATAACTGTCGCTAGAGAAGCTTTCGATATGTTTATTCCAGAAGAGCGCTAGGTTTCTTGACCATTAGGAGGAGAAATTATCCAATAATTAGAATTAGATAAAAAGGGTTGCATATTTAGGCCAAAAACTTTGAAGGAATTGGTATTACAACTACAGCAGTACATCAACATGAATCATAAAAATGAAAATTATCATTTTTTGAGTGATAGCAAGTTCAAAGCCATCAGAGGCTGCCTTGATTCAATGATGGCGAAATCAGCGGCCGCGGGAATGAATATTCCAAAGAAACAGGCAGAAATTATCACCAAGGAGCAAGAGGATAAGTTATGGCAAATGAGATTACTGGGTTCTGACGCTCCACAAAAACTACTGAACACCATCCTATTTACTGTTGGCCTGAACTTCTCCTTACGTGGTGAGTAGTAATAAAACGGCGAACACCCGACCGGCGCGCCCCCCCCCTCTGGAACGACAGAGGTTGTAGTCTGTCGTGGTGTGCCGGCCAGGTTGGTTCACGTTCACAAAATGTTCGCTGACTCCCCCCCCTCTGGAACGACAGAGTGTCGTGGTGGACTTGGGCGACCGCCAGGATTAGTCTTGAGGCTATAGTGTGTGATGTTTTTCGTGCAATCTGCTGAATGTTGGGTTGTAAAATGGGTTGTTTCGAGTGGAAGGAGTGCTTGGATGGGAAAACGGAGGCCAGATTCGGATTCAGCGTGAAATTCTGCATCGGTATGGTGAATTTGAACGCAATCGGAGAGAAAAAATTTCGCTGACGTCCCCCCCCTCGGGAGAGCTCGGTTCGATTTTGGCTTCCAGTGGACGGATTTTGTCGTGCCATAGCTCGTTTGAAAGGTAAGAGTGAGACAAATTCAGTGAAAGAATCGGCTTGTTCATATCTGTCTTCGTTTAGATGTGAGACGCCATTTCAGATTTTGGGACATTGGCGAAAAACGACAGAGTTAGAATTTGGGACGTTTTGGGCTGTAGCTTCAAAACGAAGCATCGGATTGGAAAACGGATTTCAGATTTGGAATCAGCGTGAAATTTTCTATCAGCATGGTAAGTTTCAAGTCAATCGGAGAGTTTCAAGTCAATCGGAGAGAAAAATTTTCAACATTTTTCGAAAAAACGACAGTTAGAATTTTTGCGATGGCTGTGGGCTGTAGAGCCAAAACGAAGCATCGGATGGGAAAACGGAGGCCAGATTCGGATTCAGCGTCAAATTCTACTTGGAAAGGTATATTTCCAGCTCAATCGGAGCACTAGAACCGGAGATAGATGGGTTTTCAGTGTTTGGATGATGGGTATTACGTCATCAGCTGATCGCCACACACTATATAAGCTGGGAACCGACAGAGACTTGTCATTCAGACGAGAGCGATTGTCAGAGGTAGGTCGTCTCTCTGAGCTCCGATGATAGCTTCGGACATTCCAAATCCCGGGTTTCTGTAAGAATCCGACTTAGAAAATTTCATTGCTGATATCAGCTAAGGCGTCAGACTTAGAGGTTAGCCAGGAGATGGCCTTCGTCTCCAGGCCATAAAAGACTCCAAAACTTTAAAGGCTTGTAACTTTGCTTCTACAAGTCTGTTTGACTTGATTCAAAAAAGGTTCGGTCGCTATTGACCTGCCCTAAGTGATAGACTACTTATAAAATTTCATAAGTAGTGCTAAAAAGTTGAAAAATTTAAATTCACTAGTTTTGGAGGTTTTCTGGGGTTTTCGACCCTGCTGGAGTCAATGAAAGCATTTTTAATGATGTCTGAGCCAGTCTTCTCATGCTATAAGCGGCTTTTCACTGAAAGCGAGCAAGACACGGAGAGTTTTGCTGTAATATTCCACTGATAGGGTGTTCCTTCGGGACGGCGGACGATGCCGTAGTGATAAGTGTGGCAAGGGAGTGTGTCATAGTTTAGACCGTAACCGCTGGGACAACTCATGTCTCATGTTGGGCATTTGACACAGTTCTCAACGTAGCACTTTGAACGCCAATCGGTTGAGTCTTAGCTATCTTGTCATGGGTGGCCTCTAAACATCTCCATTGCAAAACGCTGGTGAATCAAGCTCTCTACGGCTTGCTATCAAGCTGATCAAAGCAATAACTTGGGATGTTTCCTCAAGGTTTTCAAGTATGCTGAGTTCAAATCTGCTATCAGATTTCAAATTTAACTAAGTCTAAGGCAGCTTTGAGGGGTTAGATCCCAGCTACTGTTCACTACCTTTGACTCGGCGTTGCTGTTACCACTTCGGGGCAGTGACAATGATGTCTTCAGCTGTAAATAGCGGGTATCAGGGAAGATCTCTCACTTCCCTAGTGATCAGTACAAGGCCTTCGGGCTGTCGACGGGATCGAGTTACCACTCACTACACTCAAATCTATCATTCCTCACTAAGTGTAAATTACTGACTATACATTTGTCCTGCTATCAGGTTGTTTTGACTTGCTATCTAGTTGAATAGTCTCTTGCTATCAAGAGATTCACTTCTGCTCATAAAGCACATCATCGCTGTAATACCTCCTTTGCTCGAGCGTTCCTTCGGGACGGCGGGTACTGCCGTAGAGGGATTGTGTTACACGGGTTGTTCGTCGTTTGTTAGACCGAAACCTCTGAGCCGTTACTCATGTTGGGCGTTCGACTTCATACTCAACGTGACGCTTTCTCTCGCCAGGTCAGAGTACTTCAGCCATTCGACAAAGGTTAGTCTTTATGATATGGAGTAGAGTGAAATGTAATTCATTAGATGCACCTTCAATGATTGCTCCCATGATAAACGTTGATGAGACAAATGAAATGATTCTCATCTTCCCTTTTCAGTGATTGAAATCTACTAACACACTACCGTATAATCGTCCACTATGGGGCAAGACATGATAGAGCCTCCACGCGGTTTGCCCTGGGCAGTCTTTAGACTGGCGAATACTATCATTAAGTTGAATCTGCTATCAGTCAACTTGAACGCTGCGTCGCGTTAGAGGGGTATATAAATCACTACCTCTCTTTTCATTTCATTTCAATCATGCAGACGCCGAACAGTCAAGTCAGCTCTCCTCGCGGACCGCAGTTAAGGCCGCGAAATTTATTTGATGAATTTGCTAGAATAGAGGAGCAAGACAGAGTCCACAACAATCTTTCTCAGATTGGTAATGCGATGACAGCAAGTGTTGTCAATCCAACGGAATGGCGCTACATTCCACTTTTCAGTCACATACCAATTAGCGAGGAAGTCGACACTGCTACCAAGGAGAGAGTCAAAGACTCTCTCAGCAGAATCGGTAGGCTGTAAGATGACGACCCCCGAGAACGAACCACCGGCTCTCTTAAGGGCCACCATGGGGCAAGACATGATAGAACCTCCACGCGGTTTGCCCTGGGCAGTCTTCGGACTGGCGAATACTATCATTAAGTTGAATCTGCTATCAGTCAACTTGAACGTTGCAAATCAAGTTCGGTGTAATACTTCCTTTCGACGGGCGTTCCTGTAAAGGGCGGCGGTGAAACCCGTAGCTATGTATACCGCAAGGGACATTCGGCAATGGTCAATCTTGTTAAACCTCTCTGCGTCATGTTTGCAAGTGATTGCCTCTGTCTCAACGTGGTATGCATTCGCGCCAGTGCGACATTTAGCCAACTGTCGAAGGTTGCCTTATAAACTATCCATTGCATACGTTATGAGAACCATGAGTTCTACCTACCTCTATCAATGAGATGAATTGATGAATGGAATGAAATGGGAGGACACTCACGCGCCACACGCAACATAACACACTTCTCTCTTCCGTAGTCTAACAAGCTCTTTACACATGGATCGCAGTCGATTGCTATCCCAGAATCATGTAAGCTATCTTAATTTTATTTAACACTATTTCATATACCATTATCATCCATATGAAATGTTATAGGAATTGCAAGTTAAACTAAGTGTGCTACTATTTCCAAATGAAAAAGTATACATGCTTAAATCATCCACTGAAGCCCCATTCAAGTAAGTCAGTATGAAAGCAAAGATAATACGAAATAAAAATTTATTATGGCATGTATTTCAAAAGGTCTTCATCGTCAATATCGTCCCAGAGTCTGACTTCACATAGATCACAAAAACAGTTCACTTGCTTCAATCGTTCTTCTACCGCGAGCCTCACTTTGTCGATGTACTCCCACTCCGCCATAGTTCGTGGCTGGGAGTTAGGGGTGTACCATTCCCATAATTGGTGGAGGAATTTGGTGCTGGCGATCTCCATCACTATTCGTGAGTGTCATTAGAAAGTGTATCATGGTTTGTAAAAGTTTTACTGCAACACAGGTTGATGTATAGTTAGAAAGTTTCATCATCAACGTTTTATTTGTAAGTCTAGTCAGACAGTGTATCATGGTTTGCAAAGTTAGTGTAGTCAAATAATTTTACTGTGACACCCGTTTGAGAAAGTAAAGTCTGATCATCGAAATTGTATTCGTGAGTGTCGTTAGAAAGTGTATCATGGTTTGTAAAAATTTTACTGCAACACAGGTTGATGTATAGTTAGAAAAGTTTGATCATGACGTTTTATGAAACACACATGTCATGAAATGTAAGCGTTAGTGTAGTCAAATAATTTACCGCGACGCACGTTTGTGAAAATAAAGTTTGATCATTGACGTTATATGACTGACCGAACTCATCACGGCACTAGAAAGTTTTAGAAGGTTTTACTGCACAGTGTAGATTGTCTTGTAACTTACTTTCACAGTGTTAGAAAGTTTTATTGGAGACAGTTGCCAAATGTTTCCCTATTAGAAATTCAAACTTCATGACTGTTAGATTAGCTTCATCAGGTTTAGTAAAAGCAGTTTTCTACTGCAGTAAGACTGCGAGTTTAGAATGTTATATGAAAACAGTGTTCATCACAGCGCTAGAAAGTTTTACTGCGCTGTGTAGATTGTTTCATACAATGTCTTATAGTCAGCGTTGAATGTTTTATAAAACCAGATGTTGTCACACACGTTGAGTGTATGAGAGCTAGTTCCATGACATTGAATCGCATGGATTGTAAAGTTTATAATCCAAGGCTAGGCTCCTCTACGGTTGGATATAGGGTTTTATATTACATGCGTTAACCGTTCGTGTAGAATATGTGAAACACATGTTCGCTTAAATGCAAATGTTGAAATAAGTTTGTAAGAAGTCTTTGACAGGTTGTTGTGAAAAGTAGCGAACGTTGAAGAAATGTTTCTGCAGTCACACTTGTTAGCGTACCAGCTTTACTAAATGTGTTCTATTCTCCAATGAGGATTGTTGTCTAATGAGAATCAAGCCTTCCACAGTGAGAATCATTCCATCGTTGAATCATACAAGTGACGGACGCATATTCTCTCTTTGGGATATCATTTTCAAAGTGAATGGGCTATATTATGGTCAGCACAAGGATAACAAAATAGCCTCTCTCTCGATATACACTGAATCCATCCTATATATTCCAAAGCCACCCAACGTAGATGACATTATTGACTTCCTTAACGGGGGTGGTACGAAGCGCAAGTCGGACAATAATGCTACCTCCAAACGCAAGTCAAGGAAAGAGAATTGCTAATCCTTTCCAAACTCTACCCTATGACAATTCGCTTATGTGCTTTGAGTGTCGTGGACGTGGTCTTATTAGATACATTTTACTTCTTCGTTGCCATCATATCATTTGTGTATTTTGTCGTGAAAAGCATCGATGTAATTCTCCATTTTGTGATATGTTATAGATCGTTTCCTTAGATGTGTAATTTCCGTTTTAGGCTTCTATCATCATTTTTATGGATTGTGAGGGTGAACCTGCACAGGAGCTCAGTGCTATTGCTATGAACAATTGGACATAACAGATTGTTAGTGTCTATCATCAACATGCAAACTGTGATCCCAATGTTGATCAATGGGCGAGAAAACACATTCATGGACTTAATCTGAAATATTTGCAAGACTATGGCTTTTCTTGTGAGACTGCTCTTCTTATTGACTTTAAACGATGGTTAGCTGCTTTCAATGTTATACGCATCTTTTGTAATAATCCTGGTAAGGAGAGGAAAGTATTTCCCAATCTAGTCATTAATGATATTTTGCTCCCACCTTGGGATAGTACAGTGAATCAACACTATCATGAAGTCACGAAACGTTTTAAGGATTTGTGTGTTCCTATTTTGTCTGTTCGTTGTAGTAGCTACGTTCATAACCAATGCTTCTTTCCTCCTTACCTCAACACTGCCAAAGTCCTGTATGGTTATCATTGCTCGCTATATGACAGTTACCAGCTGTATCTATTTTATCTGTTTCAAACCATTGATTTGTAATGCATGCTTGTTACAGTTATTCAATAAATGTTATTATGCGAAGAGTTGTTGTTATCATGCAACGGATGGGTTAGATGAAGGGTGATCATATCTTTTTCAAATGACTGTGAAACATTGATTTCCATGATGAAGATTTAAACAGTTAGATTCGATGACGAATAAGATTTACTAGTTTGCAAGTTAGACTAAGCGTTCTATTATTTGTAAATGAAGGATATAGTTTCAACAGTGTGTACGTTAGAAATAAAGTTTTATCTGTTTGTAAAATGAGATTGTAGGATTTACTAGTTTGCAAGTTAGACTAAGCGTTCTACTATTTGTAAATGAAAGATATAGTTTCAACAGTTTACAGATTACAAAATAAAGTTTCAATAGTGTTTATGTTAAAAATAAAGTTTAAGCTGTTTGTGTGTTAGAAATAGAAAAACGTTTCAACAGTTTGTCGATTAAAAATAAAGTTTCAACAGTGTGTACGTTAGAAATAAAGTTTTATCTGTCTGTAAAATGAGATTGTAGGATTTAATAGTTTGCAAGTTAAGAATAAAGTTTTATCTGCTTGTATGTCAGAAATGAAATAAAGTTTCACCAGTTTAAAAGTTAAGAATAAAGTTCTATCTGTTTGTATGTTAGAAATAAAACAAAGTTTCAACCGTTTACAAGTTAAAAATAAAGTTTCAATAGTTTACAAGTTAAAAATAAAGCTTCAATAGTGTGTATGTTAAGAATAAAGTTCTATCTGTTTATATGTTAGAAATAGAATGAAGCTTCACCAGTTTATAAGTTAAGAATAAAGTTCTATCTGTTTGTATGTTAGAAATAAAACAAAGTTTCAACCGTTAACAAGTTAAAAATAAAGTTTCAATAGTGTGTACGTTAGAAATAAAGTTTCAACCGTTTACAAGTTAAAAAAAAAGTTTCAACAGTGTCTACGTTTACAAGTTAGACTCAGCATTCTACTAGTTGTAAATGAAAAATATCGTTTCAACAGTTCACAGATTAAAATAAAGTTTCAACAGTGTGTACGTTAGAAATAAAGTTTTATCTGTTTATATGTTAGAAATAAAGTTTTAACTGCTTGTATGTTAGAAATAGAGGTGTATAACAGTTTATATGCTAGAAAGAAAGGTATAACAGTTTGTAAGACAAGATCGTTAGATCTACTAGTTTGCAAGTTAGACTTAGCGTTCAACTAGTTGTAAATGAAAGATATCGTTTCAACAGTTTACAGATTAAAATAAAGTTTCAATAGTGTGTATGATGGAAATAAAGTTTAAGCGCTTTGTGCGTTAGAAATAAAGTTTCATCCGTTTACAAGTTCAAAATAAAGTTTCAACAGTGTGTACGTTAGAAATAAAGTTTTAGCTGTTTTTTATGTTAGAAACAAAATAAAGTTTCAACAGTTTACAAGTTGAAAAATAAAGTTTCAACAGTGTGTACGTTAGAAATAAATGAAAGTGAGAACTTCATCATATGAGTATTCAAAGCATGTCTTGTAAATCAAATATGTGTCGTACTGACATGATAGAATCAAATGAACTTGACAAACGCGTTTGTCAAGCTTGATTCTATCATGTCAGTACAACACACATTTGATTTACAAGACATGCTTTGAATACTCATATGATGAAGTTCTCACTTTCATTTATTTCTAACGTACACACTGTTGAAACTTTATTTTTCAACTTGTAAACTGTTGAAACTTTATTTTGTTTCTAACATATAAACAGCTAAAACTTTTTTTCTAACGTACACACTCTTGAAACTTTATTTTAATCTGTAAACTGTTGAAACGATATTTTTCATTTACAACTAGTAGAACGCTGAGTCTAACTTGCAAACTAGTAAATCTTACGATCTTGTCTTACAAACAGTTACACCTTTCTTTCTAGCATATAAACTGTTATACACCTCTATTTCTAACATACAAGCAGTTAAAACTTTTTTTCTAACTTACAAACAAATAAAACTTTATCCCTAACGTACACACTGTTGAAACTTTATTTTTCAGCTTGTAAACTGTTGAAACTTTGTTTTGTTTCTAACACACACACACACACACAAACAGTCATAACTTTATTTCTAACGTACACACTATTGAAACTTTATTTTAGTCTGTAAACTGTTGAAACGATATTTTTCATTTACAACTAGTAAAATGCTGAGTCTAACTTGCAAACTAGTAAATCCTACGATCGTACTTTACAAACAGATAAAACTTTATTTCTAACGTAGACACTATTGAAACTTTATTTTTAACTTGTAAACGGTTGAAACTTTATTTCTAACGTACACACTATTGAAACTTTATTTTTAATTTGTAAACTGGTGAAACTTCATTTTATTTCCAACATACAAGCTGATAAAACTTTATTCTTAACTTGTAAACTGGTGAACCTCATTTTTTTTCTAACATACAAACAGATAAAACTTTATTCTTAATATACGCACTATTGAAACATTAGTTTTAACTTGCAAACTATTGAAACTTAATTTTTAACTTGTTAACGGTTGAAACTTTGTTTTATTTCTAACATACAAACAGATAGAACTTTATTCTTAACTTGTAAACTGTTAAAACTTCATTTTATTTCTAACATATAAACAGATACAACTTTATTCTTAACTTGTAAACTGGTGAAACTTTATTTTTAACTTGTAAACGGTTGAAACTTTATTTTATTTTATTTTTCAACTTGTAAACTGTTGAAACTTTATTTTGTTTCTAACATATAAACAGCTAAAACTTTATTTCTAACGTACACACTGTTGAAATTTTATTTTAAACTTGTAAACGGTTGAAACTTTATGTCTAACGTACACACTATTGAAACTTTATTTTTAATTTGTAAACTGCTGAAACTTCATTTTATTTCTAACATACAAGCTGATAAAACTTTATTCTTAACTTGTAAACTGGTGAAGCTTCATTCTATTTCTAACATATAAACAGATACAACTTTATTCTTAACTTGTAAACTGGTGAAACTTTATTTTTAACTTGTAAACGGTTGAAACTTTATTTTATTTCTAACACACACGCACATACACACACACAAACAGTCATAACTTAATTTCTAACTTACACACTCTTGAAACTTTATTTTAGTCTGTAAACTGTTGAAACGATATTTTTCATTTACAACTGGTAGAATGCTGAGTCTAACTTGCAAACTAGTAAATCCTACGATCGTACTTTACAAACAGATAAAACTTTATTTCTAAGGTAGACACTATTGAAACTTTATCTATAACTTGTAAACGGTTGAAACTTTATTTCTAACGTACACACTATTTAAATTTTATTTTTAATTTGTAAACTTGTGAAACTTCATTTTATTTCTAACATACAAGCAGATAAAACTTTATTCTTAACTTTTAAACTGGTGAAGCTTTATTTTATTTCTAACATACAAACAGATAAAACTTTATTCTCAACATATGCACTATTGAAACATTAGCTTTAGCGTGTGAACTATTGAAACTTTATTTTTAACTTGTTAACGGTTGAAACTGTGTGTTATTTCTAACATACAAACAGATAAAACTTTATTCTTAACTTGTAAACTGATGAAACTTCATTTTATTTCTAACAGATAAACAGATAGAACTATATTCTTAACTTGTAAACTGGTGAAACTTTATTCTATTTCTAACATATAAACAGATAGAACTATATTCTTAACATACACACTATTGAAACATTAGTTTTAACGTTTAAACTATTGAAACATTATTTTTGACTTGTAGACGGTTGAAACTTTGTTTTATTTCTAACATACAAACAGATAGAACTTTATCTTAAACTCTGCCCTGGTGAAACTTCATTTTTTATTTCTCTATATAAAACACTAGAAACTTTTTATTAACATACACACTATGGAAAAAACTTTTCTTAACTTGTAAACTATATTGAACTTTATTTAACTTGTAAACGGTTGAAACTTTGTTTTTCTTTCGTTCAGCGTGGATTTTTTGAAAACTTTGTTTAGGCACATTATAATTTAAACTTTTTTTTTTTTTAACTGGGTTGACTTTATTTTTTTTTTTTCATACATACAAAATAAATAAAACTTTATTCTTTATTACTAAAAAATTGCTCATTTTTTTTTTATTTATATAACATATATAGACAGGAATTCGTATTTTCCTTAACATACACACTATGTTTACTTTTTTTTTAAATAGGGGTACTTTGTTTTATTTCTAACATACAAACAGATAGAACTTTATTCTTAACTTTTAAACTGGTGAAACTTTATTTCATTTCTGACATACAAGCAGATAAAACTTTATTCTTAACTTGCAAACTAGTAAATCCTACAATCTCATTTAACAAACAGATAAAACTTTATTTCTAACGTAGACACTGTTGAAACTTTATTTTTAATCGACAAACTGTTGAAACTTTTTTCTATTTCTAACACACAAACAGCTTAAACTTTATTTTTAACATAAACACTATTGAAACTTTATTTTGTAATCTGTAAACTGTTGAAACTATATCTTTCATTTACAAATAGTAGAACGCTTAGTCTAACTTGCAAACTAGTAAATCCTACAATCTCATTTTACAAACAGATAAAACTTTATTTCTAACGTACACACTGTTGAAACTATATCTTTCATTTACAAATAATAGAACGCTTAGTCTAACTTGTAAACTAGTAAATCTTATTCGTCATCGAATCTAACTGTTTAAATCTTCATCATGGAAATCAATGTTTCACAGTCATTTGAAAAAGATATGATCACCCTTCATCTAACCCATCCGTTGCATGATAACAACAACTCTTCGCATAATAACATTTATTGAATAACTGTAACAAGCATGCATTACAAATCAATGGTTTGAAACAGATAAAATAGATACAGCTGGTAACTGTCATATAGCGAGCAATGATAACCATACAGGACTTTGGCAGTGTTGAGGTAAGGAGGAAAGAAGCATTGGTTATGAACGTAGCTACTACAACGAACAGACAAAATAGGAACAGACAAATCCTTAAAACGTTTCGTGACTTCATGATCATGTCGATTCACTTTACTATCCCAAGGTGGGAGCAAAATATCATTAATGACTAGATTGGGAAATACTTTCCTCTCCTTACCAGGATTATTACAAAAGATGCGTATAACATTGAAAGCAGCTAACCATCGTTTAAAGTCAATAAGAAGAGCAGTCTCACAAGAAAAGCCATAGTCTTGCAAATATTTCAGATTAAGTCCATGAATGTGTTTTCTCGCCCATTGATCAACATTGGGATCACAGTTTGCATGTTGATGATAGACACTAACAATCTGTTATGTCCAATTTTTCATAGCAATAGCACTGAGCTCCTGTGCAGGTTCACCCTCACAATCCATAAAAATGATGATAGAAGCCTAAAACGGAAATTACACATCTAAGGAAACGATCTATAACATATCACAAAATGAAGAATTACATCGATGCTTTTCACGACAAAATACACAAATGATATGATGGCAACGAAGAAGTAAAATGTATCTAATAAGACCACGTCCACGACACTCAAAGCACATAAGCGAATTGTCATAGGGTAGAGTTAGGAAAGGATTAGCAATTCTCTTTCCTTGACTTGCGTTTGGAGGTAGCATTATTGTCCGACTTGCGCTTCGTACCACCCCCGTTAAGGAAGTCAATAATGTCATCTACGTTGGGTGGCTTTGGAATATATAGGATGGATTCAGTGTATATCGAGAGAGAGGCTATTTTGTTATCCTTGTGCTGACCATAATATAGCCCATTCACTTTGAAAATGATATCCCAAAGAGAGAATGTGCGTCCGTCACTTGTGTGATTCAACGATGGAATGATTCTCACTGTGGAAGGCTTGATTCTCATTAGACAACAATCCTCATTGGAGAATAGAACACATTTAGTAAAGCTGGTACGCTAACGAGTGTGACTGCAGAAAAATTTCTTCAACGTTCGCTACGTTTCACAACAACCTGTCAAAGACTTCTTACAAACTTATTTCAACATTTGCATTTAAGCGAACATGTGTTTCACATATTCTACACGAACGGTTAACGCATGTAATATAAAACCCTATATCCAACCGTAGAGGAGCCTAGCCTTGGATTATAAACTTTACAATCCATGCGATTCAATGTCATGGAACTAGCTCTCATACACTCAACGTGTGTGACAACATCTGGTTTTATAAAACATTCAACGCTGACTATAAGACCTTGTGTGAAACAATCTACACAGCGCAGTAAAACTTTCTAGCGCTGTGATGAACACTGTTTTCATATAACATTCTAAACTCGCAGTCTTACTGCAGTAGAAAACTGCTTTTACTAAACCTGATGAAGCTAATCTAACAGTCATGAAGTTTGAATTTCTAATAGGGAAACATTTGGCAACTGTCTCCAATGAAACTTTCTAACACTGTGAAAGTAAGTTACAAGACAATCTACACTGTGCAGTAAAACCTTCTAAAACTTTCTAGTGCTGTGATGAGTTCGGTCAGTCATATAACGTCAATGATCAAACTTTATTTTCACAAACGTGCGTCGCGGTAAATTATTTGACTACACTAACGCTTACATTTCATGACATGTGTGTTTCATAAAACGTCATGATCAAACTTTTCTAACTATACATCAACCTGTGTTGCAGTAAAACTTTTACAAACCATGATACACTTTCTAACGACACTCACGAATACAACTTCAATGATCAGACTTTACTTTCTCAAACGGGTGTCACAGTAAAATTATTTGACTACACTAACTTTGCAAACCATGATACACTTTCTGACTAGACTTACAAATAACTTAATAAAAGACTTACTGTGTTGCAGTAAAACTTTTACAAACCATGATACACTTTCTAATGACACTCACGAATAGTGATGGAGATCGCCAGCACCAAATTCCTCCACCAATTATGGGAATGGTACACCCCTAACTCCCAGCCACGAACTATGGCGGAGTGGGAGTACATCGACAAAGTGAGGCTCGCGGTAGAAGAACGATTGAAGCAAGTGAACTGTTTTTGTGATCTATGTGAAGTCAGACTCTGGGACGATATTGACGATGAAGACCTTTTGAAATACATGCCATAATAAATTTTTATTTCGTATTATCTTTGCTTTCATACTGACTTACTTGAATGGGGCTTCAGTGGATGATTTAAGCATGTATACTTTTTCATTTGGAAATAGTAGCACACTTAGTTTAACTTGCAATTCTTATAACATTTCATATGGATGATAATGGTATATGAAATAGTGTTAAATAAATTAAGATAGCTTACATGATTCTGGGATAGCAATCGACTGCGATCCATGTGTAAAGAGCTTGTTGGACTACGGAAGAGAGAAGTGTGTTATGTTGCGTGTGGCGCGTGAGTGTCCTCCCATTTCATTCCATTCATCAATTCATCTCATTGATAGAGGTAGGTAGAACTCATGGTTCTCATAACGTATGCAATGGATAGTTTATAAGGCAACCTTCGACAGTTGGCTAAATGTCGCACTGGCGCGAATGCATACTACGTTGAGACAGAGGCAATCACTTGCAAACATGACGCAGAGAGGTTTAACAAGATTGACCATTGCCGAATGTCCCTTGCGGTATACATAGCTACGGGTTTCACCGCCGCCCTTTACAGGAACGCCCGTCGAAAGGAAGTATTACACCGAACTTGATTTGCAACGTTCAAGTTGACTGATAGCAGATTCAACTTAATGATAGTATTCGCCAGTCCGAAGACTGCCCAGGGCAAACCGCGTGGAGGTTCTATCATGTCTTGCCCCATGGTGGCCCTTAAGAGAGCCGGTGGTTCGTTCTCGGGGGTCGTCATCTTACAGCCTACCGATTCTGCTGAGAGAGTCTTTGACTCTCTCCTTGGTAGCAGTGTCGACTTCCTCGCTAATTGGTATGTGACTGAAAAGTGGAATGTAGCGCCATTCCGTTGGATTGACAACACTTGCTGTCATCGCATTACCAATCTGAGAAAGATTGTTGTGGACTCTGTCTTGCTCCTCTATTCTAGCAAATTCATCAAATAAATTTCGCGGCCTTAACTGCGGTCCGCGAGGAGAGCTGACTTGACTGTTCGGCGTCTGCATGATTGAAATGAAATGAAAAGAGAGGTAGTGATTTATATACCCCTCTAACGCGACGCAGCGTTCAAGTTGACTGATAGCAGATTCAACTTAATGATAGTATTCGCCAGTCCGAAGACTGCCCAGGGCAAACCGCGTGGAGGCTCTATCATGTCTTGCCCCATAGTGGACGATTATACGGTAGTGTGTTAGTAGATTTCAATCACTGAAAAGGGAAGATGAGAATCATTTCATTTGTCTCATCAACGTTTATCATGGGAGCAATCATTGAAGGTGCATCTAATGAATTACATTTCACTCTACTCCATATCATAAAGACTAACCTTTGTCGAATGGCTGAAGTACTCTGACCTGGCGAGAGAAAGCGTCACGTTGAGTATGAAGTCGAACGCCCAACATGAGTAACGGCTCAGAGGTTTCGGTCTAACAAACGACGAACAACCCGTGTAACACAATCCCTCTACGGCAGTACCCGCCGTCCCGAAGGAACGCTCGAGCAAAGGAGGTATTACAGCGATGATGTGCTTTATGAGCAGAAGTGAATCTCTTGATAGCAAGAGACTATTCAACTAGATAGCAAGTCAAAACAACCTGATAGCAGGACAAATGTATAGTCAGTAATTTACACTTAGTGAGGAATGATAGATTTGAGTGTAGTGAGTGGCACTCGATCCCGTCGACAGCCCGAAGGCCTTGTACTGATCACTAGGGAAGTGAGAGATCTTCCCTGATACCCGCTATTTACAGCTGAAGACATCATTGTCACTGCCCCGAAGTGGTAACAGCAACGCCGAGTCAAAGGTAGTGAACAGTAGCTGGGATCTAACCCCTCAAAGCTGCCTTAGACTTAGTTAAATTTGAAATCTGATAGCAGATTTGAACTCAGCATACTTGAAAACCTTGAGGAAACATCCCAAGTTATTGCTTTGATCAGCTTGATAGCAAGCCGTAGAGAGCTTGATTCACCAGCGTTTTGCAATGGAGATGTTTAGAGGCCACCCATGACAAGATAGCTAAGACTCAACCGATTGGCGTTCAAAGTGCTACGTTGAGAACTGTGTCAAATGCCCAACATGAGACATGAGTTGTCCCAGCGGTTACGGTCTAAACTATGACACACTCCCTTGCCACACTTATCACTACGGCATCGTCCGCCGTCCCGAAGGAACACCCTATCAGTGGAATATTACAGCAAAACTCTCCGTGTCTTGCTCGCTTTCAGTGAAAAGCCGCTTATAGCATGAGAAGACTGGCTCAGACATCATTAAAAATGCTTTCATTGACTCCAGCAGGGTCGAAAACCCCAGAAAACCTCCAAAACTAGTGAATTTAAATTTTTCAACTTTTTAGCACTACTTATGAAATTTTATAAGTAGTCTATCACTTAGGGCAGGTCAATAGCGACCGAACCTTTTTTGAATCAAGTCAAACAGACTTGTAGAAGCAAAGTTACAAGCCTTTAAAGTTTTGGAGTCTTTTATGGCCTGGAGACGAAGGCCATCTCCTGGCTAACCTCTAAGTCTGACGCCTTAGCTGATATCAGCAATGAAATTTTCTAAGTCGGATTCTTACAGAAACCCGGGATTTGGAATGTCCGAAGCTATCATCGGAGCTCAGAGAGACGACCTACCTCTGACAATCGCTCTCGTCTGAATGACAAGTCTCTGTCGGTTCCCAGCTTATATAGTGTGTGGCGATCAGCTGATGACGTAATACCCATCATCCAAACACTGAAAACCCATCTATCTCCGGTTCTAGTGCTCCGATTGAGCTGGAAATATACCTTTCCAAGTAGAATTTGACGCTGAATCCGAATCTGGCCTCCGTTTTCCCATCCGATGCTTCGTTTTGGCTCTACACCCCACAGCCATCGCAAAAATTCTAACTGTCGTTTTTTCGAAAAATGTTGAAAATTTTTCTCTCCGATTGACTTGAAACTCTCCGATTGACTTGAAACTTACCATGCTGATAGAAAATTTCACGCTGATTCCAAATCTGAAATCCGTTTTCCAATCCGATGCTTCGTTTTGAAGCTACAGCCCAAAACGTCCCAAATTCTAACTCTGTCGTTTTTCGCCAATGTCCCAAAATCTGAAATGGCGTCTCACATCTAAACGAAGACAGATATGAACAAGCCGATTCTTTCACTGAATTTGTCTCACTCTTAGCTTTCAAACGAGCTATGGCACGACAAAATCCGTCCACTGGAAGCCAAAATCGAAGCGAGCTTTCCCGAGGGGGGGGACGTCAGCGAAATTTTTTCTCTCCGATTGCGTTCAAATTCACCATACCGATGCAGAATTTCACGCTGAATCCGAATCTGGCCTCCGTTTTCCAATCCGATGCTTCGTTTTGAAGCTACACACCAAAACGTCCCAAATTCTAACTCTGTCGTTTTTCGAAAAATGTTGAAAATTTTTCTCGCCGATTGACTTGAAACTCACCATACAGATAGAGAATTTCACGCTGATTCCAAATCTGAAATCCGTTTTCCAATCCGATGCTTCGTTTTGAAGCTACAGCCCAAAACGTCCCAAATTCTAACTCTGTCGTTTTTCGCCAATGTCCCAAAATCTTAAATGGCGTCTCACATCTAAACGAGGACAGATATGAACAAGCCGATTCTTTCACTGAATTTGTCTCACTCTTACCTTTCAAACGAGCTCTCCCGAGGGGGGGACGTCAGCGAAATTTTTTCTCTCCGATTGCGTTCAAATTCACCATACCGATGCAGAATTTCACGCTGAATCCGAATCTGGCCTACGTTTTCCCATCCGAGCACTCCTTCCACTCGAAACAACCCATTTTGCAACCCAACATTCAGCAGATTGCACGAAAAACATCACACACTATAGCCTCAAGACAAATCCTGGCGGTAGCCCAAGTCCACCACGACACTCTGTCGTTCCAGAGGGGGGGAGTCAGCGAACATTTTGTGAACGTGAACCAACCTGGCCGGCACACCACGACAGACTACAACCTCTGTCGTTCCAGAGGGGGGGCGCGCCGGTCGGGTGTTCGCCGTTTTATTACTACTGTGGTGGCTCCGAACAATTGATCAATTTGAAGCTAGAAATGGAGATGGAATGAAAGTATTGTTTTTTCCGAAAATAAGTCGAAGAACCACAGTGGAACACTGAAAGACATCAATAGTGACATAAAGGAAGTGAGAGCGATTGAAAATCGAAACGATATAGACAAAAGCCCTCCCCATATATTTGAAAAATATTTAAGTCATCGTCCTCCAGGGATTTCGCGATTATACCTTCGGCCATTAGTAAACGCGAGAGGAAATGTGTGGTATTCCATTCAGCCAGTAGGCTTGCACACAATTGAGTCTATGGTTGGCGACATAATGAAAAAGGCCGGATACAGTGGATATCATACCACTCATCGCAGGACTTGACAGTAAAATAATAATGAAAATGACAGATCATCGTAGTGAAAAAGGCGTTAACAGCTATAAACGCATTTCAAAAGACCAAACAAATACCGCATCCTTGATAATTCAAGGAGCAGAAAAGAATGTCGATAGCAACCAGATTGATTTGAATAAGATTGGTGATGGACATTCACGAAAAAAAATAAAAATTATTACTTCCAGTGGGACTATACTCGAAATCGACCAGTAAACTGTACGAGTGCATGAACGATCAGTTATCAATAGCCGCTGATTATTTGCCATGTATATTAATGACTTATTCAATTATAGGAAATGTTGAAACGTGATACTCTTTTTTAACTAGAATGCAAATTTCTAGGGTTACTGTACATATATTATATTGTCTGACTAAAAATAAGCCAACAACATGATATTACATCTAGCTTATCGAGAAAATTACATCAACTGTCATCACATTTCTTAGATCAAAACGTTAACACTTTAAACGATGGCAAAAACAACTTTGACGGGCTCCTCCGGACATTTCAATACCACGTGCGTAATTTACGCAAAAAACCGCTAGTCTGATATTATATCTCTAGGGTTCTTATGCATATAGATATTTTTCCGGACATTATCTGCTTAAGCATTGAAATCCCATTGGAACATACTGTACTGTGATAATGATATGATGACAGCTATGTTTTGAGGGCGTCAATGACAAATGAGAGGGCCGCGTTAGCGGCCCGACAATTTGCCATTGTATACCATGTATATAAGACTGATATCTTTGATAATGCCCAGAAATTCATTAACGGCCCGGAAAATTCATGGCCTGGAAATGAAACCATAGAAATATTTCGCAACATGGCATACAATGATTATGACATCTACATTTTTCGGGCTGTCAATGGCAAATTGTCGGGCCGCTAACGCGGCCCTCTAATTTGCCATTGACGCCCTCAAAACATAGCTGTCATCATATCATTGACAGCCCGAAAAATGTAGATGTCATAATCATTGTATGCCATGTTGCGAAATATTTCTATGGTTTCATTTCCAGGCCATGAATTTTCCGGGCCGTTAATGAATTTCTGGGCATTATCAAAGATATCAGTCTTATATACATGGTATACAATGTACTGTCTCCATTGCCGCAATGCAAATTTTTGGATTATGCATATAATAATTTGAGGCTGATAATGTCCTACTGAGTGATAGAAGGAGGTTATGAGCAGTTCATTTGATATCGCAATTGACAACAGAATAGTATTGAAATCATAGAAATTAATAATACCATAGAAAGTCCACTTCTATGATTGAAATATTGAATGGAAGGGACTGAATAGCTATGTCAAAACTATGAAACAGCGAAAAATTGTATAGTTATCCGAAGATAAAAACATAGATGAAGATCCATTTCTATGGTTAGAATAAGGGGTGCAAAGCGATTAAGCGATCAACCGTTTAATCGCTTCAAATACTTAAGAAACGCATTTAATCGCAGGCTTGCGATTAATCGTTTTTTGCATTTCTATTCTAATGCAAAAATACTTATATCATTTTAATGATTCTCTAGATAGTACTGTTAATTAATGAATTTTCTATTAAGTTGATCAATCTATTATTCTATTAGTGCGTTTCGTGTGAAGGTTGGAATTCTCCAGTACGGAACAGAAAGGTGTGGAAATGAATGACTCACTTGTGATTCGGTGACTATGCCTTATTTTTAGTCTTCTGGTAGCATTAGACTGCACTGATATTCCATATAGGCGGTCTCAAGTAAGGGTAATTAAAATGAATGAAACTAGGCTTTTATGCACTAGGCACATACTTTTAATATCAGTTACATCAATACAAAAGACGAAGTGATTCTGCATGGGAACAAAAACTTAACAATTCGTTGAGAAGCAGTGATAGTTTACATAATAACAGTAGTACTGTTATCTAATGTATCAATAGTAGACTTTGAAATTATATAAGAAATTAACCGCGCGATTAATCGTTTAATCGCTTTATGGTGCGATTATTAATCGTTTGATCATATCGATGCGATTGCGATTAAAAAGTCACCTCTAGTTAGAATGTTGAAGTTGATTTGGCATAGAAATTAATTGATTATTTAGGTACTTAATAGACGACTGCAAACCACTAATTTTTCTAGACGATTTAAGAGGGGGGACATAATTATGAGTATTCATGTGTTGTATATGAACGAACGTGTTTACAAACTTTTGCCCACTGAACATCTGAAAGTCTTTGTATCGAATCTAGAAATACTTCATTTTCTTATTAAGCCACAACGACTTCTTGAATTTGATGAATATAAATATCTGAAAATCATCTTGGCTAAAAGAGATGGCGGATTTGTTGCCACTAAAAATACATGAGAGTAATGGGTAGTTTCCACACTTGACATATTTAAACACTTTGCTCTACCTACTATATAGGCATACTAATTCTATGGTCGAAGCTCTGCCACCTACTATGAGGCCCTACTAACTCTATGGATCACAGCATTGAGAAAATGTAGTGTAGGTAGTGATGCAAATGGAAAATTGTGAAATTTTTTTCGGTGATTCATGTTTTTGCTTAAATAATCACTTTCCAGACTTATTGCAGTCGTTTCAAAAGAATTGGCAATTATCAAAAATCGAAGGACCTATTTCTGCATGTTAACTTTTGGAACCAACCATATTGAAAGTATAGAACCAACTGCATCTTTTCCATGTCTATTTCAGATATTTCCAAATGAATTTCGGACATTAGATGGATTTCAGATTTCTCTAATTGAATTTCAGGTATCTAATTGATGGTAGTGTACGGGTGGACGTTTTCCATTTTGCTATGTTTACCAAAACACATTTTTCTTCACCCACTTGTATATTTGCCAGAGACGATTTAGAAAAAATAAAATTTTTTTTTACAAGCCCGACGTTTCGAGTGACCACACTCTTCATCTGGGGAACGGCCGGCCAACAAAAGAATGGCTTAAATATGCATCCGCGAACGAGCGTTCATGTGACTCGCTCATGTTTGCGATTGATTTTTGGTTGAAGTCTTCTAATGTATTCTGCTTCGGACACTCTAGTTCTCAAAGGATTAAGCTGTTGATCAATGATTTCAATTCTAAACATATCAATAGTGGCATTGTTATATTCAGAATGGACAAATCGAACATGATCAGATAGGGCAATTTTGTTGTCTTTATTCTTAATACTGTATTGATGTTCTTTAAAACGATTATTGAGCGGACGATTGGTAGAACCAATGTAAAATTCACTGCAGATATTGCAAGTGAATTTATAGACGACGTGTTTAATGTAACAATTGTTGATGTGGGATTCGACTTACAAATATTGCAAGAACTATCATTGATGTTTTTATGATTCATTTTTTTATAAAAACATCAATGATAGTTCTTGCAATATTTGTAAGTCGAATCCCACATCAACAATTGTTACATTAAACACGTCGTCTATAAATTCACTTGCAATATCTGCAGTGAATTTTACATTGGTTCTACCAATCGTCCGCTCAATAATCGTTTTAAAGAACATCAATACAGTATTAAGAATAAAGACAACAAAATTGCCCTATCTGATCATGTTCGATTTGTCCATTCTGAATATAACAATGCCACTATTGATATGTTTAGAATTGAAATCATTGATCAACAGCTTAATCCTTTGAGAACTAGAGTGTCCGAAGCAGAATACATTAGAAGACTTCAACCAAAAATCAATCGCAAACATGAGCGAGTCACATGAACGCTCGTTCGCGGATGCATATTTAAGCCATTCTTTTGTTGGCCGGCCGTTCCCCAGATGAAGAGTGTGGTCACTCGAAACGTCGGGCTTGTAAAAAAAAATTTTATTTTTTCTAAATCGTCTCTGGCAAATATACAAGTGGGTGAAGAAAAATGTGTTTTGGTAAACATAACAAAATTTCAGGTATCTGTCAGAGGCTCAAATTTGAAAAGATCTCAAATTCATCTGGAAATGTTTGAAAATCATTTGGACAGATCTGAAATCGATTTGGAACTATCTGAAATATAAATGGAAGATGTGTACAGTTTGTCCTCGACGAACCTATCGGACAGTTTCTATACGCTAGAGGATAGAAGCTATCATAGATGCTGTTTTACTCATCACAGATATGTTTAGTTTCCAAATATCTCACGAGTTTGCACTCTTTTATCTTCCAATATGGTCGTTCATGTATAATGCTGCGTGGACTATGTGCTATATACTTCACATGTTCATCAGCACATGGAAAATTTGCGTCACTATGATTAACGCTGCATAATAAAACTTTGAGTTTCAAGCTATAAGCAAAGTCCAAAATAAAGTGCATGATTTATTTTACTCCAGATCTTTCTCATTGCATGAGAACATACCCTTTTTGTAAAGCAAGATTCATGTTATCCCAAACGGTGTCTGTGTGATAATTAATAATACTAGCACACTAGCACAAGGCACTGGCGGCAAACGAATCCTCAAAATTCCGCGGACGGCACTCGCATTGCTACCATCGTTTTATTCAAAATAATGATGAAATCAAGAGTTCTAAACCAAATCTTTTGGTGTGTAGCTGCCTATCGGCTGTGGCAGAAAACGCACAAACTACATCACAAAAAATTCAGAATTTTTCAAATTTTCCCTTTTGAAAGAATTGCTTTAATCGAAATAATGATGAAATCAAGAGTTTTAGGCCAATTATATTGGTGTGTAGCTGCCTGCGTACGATAGGATGGGCACTACGTAACACGTACGATAGATATGTCTACACTTTATTTTGTTTTCCATTTTTCTTGTAAGCCTACTTTTTAGCACAATATCCAAATCCATTATTCGTTGGAATAATCTAGGCCAAGGCCTACACAGACATAGTCCAGGCACTGATGACCAATACCTATGTGTACATGTCTACCTAAACCTATTGGTAAAATAGGACCAATGAGGAAATTCTCATGCGTGCTAATGACTATCTCTCGCTGCGCATGGTTATAGAGCCTATATCCCATGGGACTATTAGAAATCAAAACCGAGATGCCACATAACAACAAACATACTATTTTAGAAGCACTTGCCGTGTTCCTACAGGATGCAGTCTCACACTTCCTTCGTTTCATTGGAGGTTCGATAGAGCTGCTGATGTTTGATGGCGAAGAATCTTTGTCCTGATCCTTCGTGAGATCCTCTAATAGCGAAGGGAAGTAATCTTTCCGACTGATTTTCGATCCAGTCACTTCCTTGCAAATTATCCATCCATTCAATGCCGCAATATCGAGTAAGAACTGTCATACTGTGACAGGCCGGCAGAGTGGCAGAGCGGCAACTCATCATCCTCAACATAGAATCGATGCCACATTTTTCCTAATTGTAGAATTTCACTACTTTGGGCTTGATTTGATACCTGGATCAATTGTTGGACTGACATGCATACTGGAAAGTAAATAGACACTCTTGGATTTCTTGTATTGGTATTTCAATACCATGGTCTCTTCCTTGAAGTTGTACACAAAAGCAGTTTTATGCAGATTCAAAGTCGGTTTTGTTATATTCACTCGCAATCCTTTTGAATTATCACGCACTGTTCCAATCAAAGGCGCATTTTTTTCTTTGAGTTCGTGAGCCAATTGTGTGTTGGGTAAAGAAATTGTCAGTTGTTATGTTATAGGCTTTGTTCTACAAATGCTGCACAAGGTTGTGCAATAGTTGCTCAGTCGTTGATTCCCTCGTGCATCCTTCTAATAGGCACCTAAGTATGGCAATATATTACAAACATACTTTGAGATATTGTCAACAAGAAGCCAACTCTTCTGACCGAATTTGTACAGTTTATCAGACATCAGTGCATGTACATGTATATGCTGAATTTACATAATCGTCAGTGGCTTGAGCTGTTCGTCGACGCGCAGTGAATGGTTAGGAACGTACATGCATTTGCAATTGTCCGCAAATAATCATAAACAAATCGGATATGAACGAAAGGATCCTCCTCCATTCGAAAGCTGCGAGTTTGCTTTTCAACAAATCTCAGATGGCGCTTTATCTCAATGAAATGATTTATCAACATGACTTCTGAAAATATTTGAAAGACAAATTTAATGGACCAAAGAAGATCAGCGGAATGATTTTTGCCATAATATCCTCTGCAGCACTGCAGGACGACGAATTTCTCAAACTCTTCCAAAGCAAAATTGTTTTGAAAATTGTTTAGTTCATTCTGCTCTTGCGCGTAGGAGTTAGTGCATTGGTAATCATGTTCCAAAGTGGATTCGTCGATAAATAGACGCTTTGCATCAAACTTTGAAGTTACTTTATTTCCATCGAAGTGATTTGGACAAGCTGTTTCTTATGAGTACTTATTCGTCGTTGATCATTAGGCGAGCCAATTTAAAGATGCTTAAAGTCAGGATCTTCGTTCAAAGATGATAAAGACACATCATCAGGTGGACACACATGAAGCGCTTGGTCCATCACCTCCAGGATTACATCCGACACGAAGTGGAGCAGATGGAATCTCGTCATCCTCACTAGAGTCACGAGTGGCACACAACTCGTCATCACTGGATAAACCACCATCTGAAGAAAGCAGTTCGAGAGCAGCAGTAGCTTGGAGCGCAGCAGTTCGTTGAGATCGAGACATAATGAATGAAATGTAGATCAAGGACATTATCTTTGATGTAGATTTCATAGTGTATTTGATCGTTTTCATTTCGCTTTACTTTTCAAAATAATGACGTGCATGCAAAAAGTATGTGAGTCTATTGTTACAGCAGCTATGACACAGTCATGTTGAATTCAAATGTCATAGAAGAACAGCCAATTGTGAACAGCCACAATGAATTTAGCGATTCGAAGGAATTCTGAGTTCTCGTAGTCAAATATGACTACATCATTTACTACATCATAAAAATACTATGGCTGTTTTATGTATGAAATATTTTAAGAGAATATTTAACGTGTGGCATATGACATACAGTCAAATCGGCTAACCTACATTACAAACCAGTTAAAATAGACGAAGTCATGGAACTTCAACTTCAAATAAGAATAAGTAAAAAAAACTCGACAAATGCGAAAAACACAAGTAGTCAAAAATGACTACTCGGATGCATTAGTGTTAATCGAAATAATGACGAAATCAAGAGTTTTAGACCAATTCCTTCGGTGTGTAGCTGCCTCGGCTGTGGCAGAAAACCCACAAATGATGGGGCCTACCACAAGAAATTAAAGTTTTCAAAAAATTTCCATTTCTTTCCGGAAACTTTTCATCACTATAACTACAAGTAGGTAGTGTGCTGATGTCAACTCAAAAGATGTTAGCATACAGTGAAAATTTTTGTATCAAAAGATTCAGTTTTTTGCGAAGATTACGTTCCTGCGTTCTAAATTGAAATAGTTTTTAAAAACATCAATTTTTGCAAAATATTCCTGAGTTTTTGTACAGCGACGTATAGACCCTCCGATTTCAATATTTAAGTAGCATGAAACTTTTGGGATATTTAAAGCATCTTAATTAGACGGAGATTAAGCTGATTATGGAAGAAATTTCATGAACCGCCTAATACAAGTCATAGAGTAGGGATATACAGGGTGATTTTTAATTGACGCAAGATTTAAAATTGTTTTTATTTCTACTTAGTCGACATGAAAAATGAAGTGTTATACATTTCTGAACACTTGAAACTGGGGAATTTATGAATATCAAAGCGGTTAAAGCATATCTATAATCTCCAATTTTTAAGAAATTTTTATATTTTATCTTTGAATTTCATTACCATTGAATTACTTCATTTCATTGAACTTCCTTTAATCACAACCATAGAAAAATTATTGATATTAGATATGAATAGAAAAGGGTAGCAAGTGAAAATCAGACGCATTCTATCATCAATCTGATCACACTTCTATTAATTCATTTTGCCTTTGAGATCTTGATGGTGATAATTTCATTGTCATGAACTGTCAATGAAAAGCATTTGCAAAGCAATCAGTAAGCGATGGAGCTATGAAGCCTCGATGAACAGCGTTTACAGAGCTATCAAGTGTGGAATAAAGGCTTGCAACACATGGCACTGTTGTCAAATGATCAAGATGTCTCTGTCTACTGAAACGAGAATTGAATTGATATTCCTGTACGCTCAAAATCATGAAAGTTGCCTTCAAACATTACGTGCATATAAGACCAAACACAAGTTGCATAGAGATCCATTTGCTGTCACTACGATTCAACGATTAGTGACTCGTTTCAAAGCTACCGGTTCTGTAAACGATTCTCCAGGAAAAGGACGTAAAAGTTTAAGAGAAGAGCGCGAAGAAGAAGTGGAAAAGACTGTTGCTGAGATAACGAGTGGCCGCGAAATTCCTTGCTGTTCCACCCGTGAGATTTCGGAAGCGACTGGATTTTCTCAATCTAATGTGTGGACAGTTCTTCGCAAGCAGTTCAGATGGTATCCCTATCGCACACGTGTCCATCAAGAAATAACGGATGGCGATAAGGTCCATCGACTTGAATTCGCCAACTGGCTGCTTACGAATGAGGACCTTATCCAACGCATCCTGTGGAGCGACGAGGCAAATTTCACGCTGATGGCAGCATTAATCGGCACAACTGTGTCATATGGAGCCCTAGCCCAGTCAATGTTTTGGTTTCGAAAGGGTTTCATCCTGAAAAAGTGACTGTCTGGTGTGGCATATCGTCAACATTCGTTTTGCAACCCTATTTCTTTGACTCCACAGTCACTGGAAACAATTACCTTGGAATGTTGGAGCAGCACATGTTGCCACAACTGGATGAGAAGGGAATCAAAACTCCACTATCTTCCAGCAAGATGGAGCACCGCCCCATTTTCATGGAGACGTGACTCAATTCTTAAAGGCACATTTCCCCAATGATCGAGTCATTGGAAGAGGGCATTCCATAAGATGGCCAGCAAGATCTCCGGATTTATCCCCTCTCGATTTTTGGTTTTGGGGGACATTAAAGGGTCGTGTCTTCCACCACAGTCGTCCTTCCACAATGAATCAGCTAATGCACAGAAATTGTTGCATTCTTCTGCTATTTTCTTCAAGTGAAATACAAAGTGCCATTGCAAACCTCCTCCTAAGACTGCACCTTGTTGTAGAAAGCGAAGGTGACGTGATTGAACGTTCATTTGTTGTAAAGTTTTCAATGATTTTATGTAATGGAATATAAAAATTTCTTAAAAATTGGAGATTATAGATATGCTTTAACCGCTTTGATATTCATAAACTCCCCAGTTTCAGGTGTTCAGAAATGTATAATACTTCATTTTTCATGTCGACTAAGTAGAAATAAAAGCAATTTTAAATCTTGCGTCAATTAAAAATCACCCTGTATAGGTAGTGTCGACCAAAGGTGTTGACTCAAAAAATTATCTGTATACAGTGAAAATTTTTATATGGAGGGATTCAGTTTTTTGCGGAGATTACGTTCCCGTGGTTCAAAAAATTATTTGAGCAGTTTTAAAAAGTCAAAATTTGGCCAATTTAAATAAGCTTACTACCGAGATGACGCCCCAATATAAGTAGCATGAAACTATATAGTTGGATGTCTAAGAGAATGAATATTTGCTAATAAGCATCCTAACTATAAAGCGGAAATTAAGCTGGAATTATAATGTAAGTCTTCATGAAAAAGTCGAGATATTATTCGTGCTTTCTAGGCTGAAATTTCAACTTTTTAATTCAATTTTCACCGGCACGACTTCATGATTCACTAAATTCATGTTTCATTTCTTGAATCCAAATAGTAATGTGGACCCATTTACATCTTTCAAGATTAATTGAAATTTTTGTCTTTGATTCTGTCATTTTGCTCTACCAAGTGACATGATCACGCTTAAGAAGATTCTCTTGAGGTTCTGCATGAAAGCAATAGCAGGTCATCGAGTTGCTAGTTTAACAAGCATTGCCTCTCCAAGGCTGTCATGACACGGACGATCTGTAAAATAATATCACTTCCTTCTGCATTATACTATCATGATCATTCAATTCCGCTGCAATTTCTTCAAAACTGCATCATGCAATGATAATGTACTATAATCCATAGTGCAAGATAATCCATTGTCTTTGGCATCATGTATATATCTCACATTTGAAAACAATTCCACCTGTATCTCCTTTGAGTTCATTTAATAAAATCGAAAGTGTATGCACATTGGGGATTTAATAAATGCGGAGTTACCACTCTATTTACTCTAGGACAAAGCTCTAGGACATATAGTTTCATACCACTTATATCAAAGATGACTTATACATAGTGGCCTCTCGTCAATAAACACAGGAAATCTATGCACTGAAATATTTTGCAAAAATATAGCATCCATGTTTAACTTCTTAAAAGTTATCAGCATAGAGTAAGTATATTAGGTAGAGTGGTAACTCCGCATTTATTAAATCCCCAATATGTATGCACTTTCGATTTTATCAAATGAACTCGAGGTGGATACAATCGGAATTGTTGCCAAATGTGAGATATGCACATTTATGCAGTTTTGAAGAAATTGCCACGGAATTGAGTGATCATGATTGCAATGCAGAAGGAATGATGGTATTTCACAGGTTCTCAGTGTCATACCAACCTTGGAGATTTAATGTTTGTTAAATTAGCAATTCCATAGGTTCCCATTACTTTCATGCTCAACTTCAAGAGTATTTTGATCATATCACATGCAACCTGTAACTGGCAGAGTAAAATAACATAATCAAAAACAATGATTTCAAACAACTTTGAAAAATGTAAATGGTTCCACATCACTATTCAGATTCAAGAAATGAAACATGAATTCAGAGAATCATAAAATTATGCCGGTGAAAGTTGAATTAAAATCTTGAAATTTAAGCCAAGAAAGCACGAATAACATCGCGATTTTTTCATGACCGCCATTATAATGCGGATCATGAAATTCCTTTGACAAACCGTTTGATTTCCGCTTTACGGTGCTTATTAGCAAATATTCATTCCTTTTGATATCCAACTTGTTTCATACTACTTATATAGGAGAGTCACCTCGGTAGTAGGCCTATATAAATTGGCAAATTTTGACATTTTTCAAAAGTGCTCAAATAATGTTTTGGACAACGGGAAAGTAATCTCCGCAAAAAACTGAATCTTTTGATATAGCCTAAATATTCTCACTGTATACAGATACTTTTTTGAGTCGACACTCTACCTATTTATCCCTACTCTATGGGATTGCATATGAGGCTGTTCAGAAGAAGAGGCTGTCAGGACTCATAGTGAATCATAATTCACATGCAGAATAGTCTACATTGGGTAGTTGATGGACTTCAGTGTACCTTTCATTTAAATATCAGTATATATTTCTCGCGTCATTTCATTCTGTGGTCATGGACTTGAATGTTCGTGTACTCGTACGTTTGAATATTCACTGAAATTAAGACCGTCAAATTAATTATTTTGTGCAATTCATGCTGTTTGCTGCAGAAATATAGGAATTTACATTTTAGCGAAGGCCTATGGTCTGGGAGCACGGGACGTCTGCGGTCAAGGAAATACCTATCTTTGGGAAATACTCTTGAGGTTGAGCATGAAAGTAATAGGAACATTTTGAATTGCTACTTTAAAAAACACTAAATCTCCAAGGCTGTCATGAGAATCTGAAATGCCATCATTTCTTCTGCATTACAATCATGATCACTCAATTCCGTTGTAATTTCCGCAAAACTGCATAAATTTGCATCTCACATTTTGAAACAATTCCACCTGTATATCCTTTGAGTTAATTCAATAAAATCGAAAGTATTTACACATTGGGAATTTAATAAATGGGGAGTTACGACTCTACCTAACATACTTACTCTATGGCCTATGGTTATCAAACATCTCTTTCGACCGCAGAAATTTAATCTCCGCAAGAACTGAATTTTCTACCAATCTACCACAGATATCTGCCATAGAAGTCGGACTACATTATTAGGATTACCTAGTAATGTAATCCAATTAGTCTAGGAAATTTAAGTCAAAAAATAGCCGTAGTTGGAATAAATTGCAAGATTTGATATTAAGGTTTCATTTAAGCCTTAAACTTCCATTAAGCACATTGGTGAAGTTTTATAGAAATTGATGCAAGTTTAGTGGTGCAATTCTTACTTTTTCTACCAGGAATTTATTTAAAGCCACTTGATTTTTAACACACTTGAAATGAGCTAAACGCATTATAAATATAAATATTTAAAGAATTAAACTGTCAGCTGACTAAGCTCTTTCTATAATTACCCTGATTTCAATTGCTCACAAATTTTCCTGAGTGAAATAATTTTCTAAAAGTTGATATAATGACATCGAAGTAATATGGAACTGACTCCAAAAAAGTATTAGATATCATGGCATTCATACGGAAAAGTGATGAGTGATGGATGGCTACTTTGTCGAAGTCATGATGAAAATGACACGGAAATATTTTTTTAGCATCATGCTACTATCTAAAGAAAAAGGATTTTTTTGCATGACGGACCATGCATTTTTTTGCCAGGACGGACCAACGAGGACCCAGGGCTTCGAGGCGATCCCGGAGCGACCATCGTCAGAAAGCTCGGAAGAAGAAGAAGGAAGAATCATATTTGAACAATGAACAATGAAGTGTGCCCTTACTTATGTATCGATATTGTAACTTTCGTCTTCTTTTGTGAAGTTTAACGAAATATATATTGCATGACGCCACATTGGAGCCCATTCAGAAATACTGTGCCTAGGTAATTTGAAAAATATACTATCAGTCAAACTGGAAAATGTATGATCAGTCATTATTTCTTTAATATTACTTTTCTTGTTCTGAAGTAGTCACTAGGTAATCTTTTGTGCTTTTTCTATTGGTAATGCAAGAGTTAGGTCAGTATAAGTTGTTGCACGTTACGATGAAATGAACGAATAACATTCTTATTATCTAAAATATAATCAGTCTGAACTATTTTATGAGGCGGAGATCGAAGCTGAATGTCTTGTGAATCCACATAAAGCGAATACGTTAACAAAGTTTGAGCTCAATCGGTTTTGGGCTCTCCGTCGGGGCACTCCGAACGATTACAGACATCTTGACACCGCTTTGGGACAACGCTGATGAGCGCTGTCGAAGAAAGTCAATAACTCGTCAGAAAGACGTACTTGACTTGATGTATTAGAATGACCACACATACAGCGTTTATGTATTCATAGCACTACTTTTTTTTTTTTCCTAAGTAGGCTACTATCATTCAAGTACTATGTATGGTCAATTTCCCGTGTCGGTACACTCATGTGTTTAGCTCAATTTGATGGGATGTCTTATATTTGGGGTTGATAGTTAACTAAAATTCTGTCGGCAGAACTGAACGGATTTAGTTTTCTGGTGATAGAATTTTGGTTCATGAATAGCCCCTTTGAAAGTGAATAAGCGGGTTTAGAATTCTAGAATGGCCTCAAACTAGATCATTCATCGGTAGTCAGTGTATTTGTATCGGAGTGTAGTGCTCCACTCTGGTGCTTTTGGGAGTAATGATACAACGACTGACAATCTGAGCCCAGTTTCGCTACCTCTTTATAGGAGCAGCGAAGAAGGGACGATCTAGCGGGTAAGCCTAGTCGACACGTGTTAGTCTTCAGAGTGCAAGTTATGACTACGGCGCACTAGATATGCAATTCGGAATTCAGCAGGGAGATCCTTCCAGTCCTGCATTATTTTCCTTTGATCCATTCTACCGCCAAGATTCATTGATCTGAGCTGTATTGTCTATGATGAACCAATGAAAAGCAATTGCTGTTGACCCGCTTATTGGAGAAACGCAATCATCTCGATTTTCATAAAGCTTCCGGGTTGATGAGGAATGGCTTTGCATAGCCCAAACTGCACAAGTTCTACACTCATGTGCAGTGATGACAGCCATTTATCAGCACTTGATTCAATGATTTCTGATAGTTTGTCAAGATTTTCCAATGACGATTTTACCCATGAGTGGTGCACAAAACAACCTTTCAGTCACTTTTGGGACTGTGTTGTTCGACGAGTTCGTGATGTCTCACATTCTGCATAATTATCATAATTGTATTCAACAGCTCCGTTAATGATGCTGGCATAGAATTACTGATATTTTGGTGTCAGTAACGCGGCTTGATGCCTAGCCTAATTCTATGTTGTCTTGGGGGATGAAACCAAATTCGAAATAGGTAAACTCATTTATTATACTTATTATCCATAGCCTAAGGATGGCAATATGTGGTTTCTTTAATATTTGGCTAGGAAGAACTAGCTCTATCTCAAAATCAAATGCCTTTTCGATAAAATAGGTGCTATTTTCTATAGCTAACAGATGCTATTTTAATGCCAATACATGATAGGACTCCGACTCGAAAACATTGTCTCGAAAAACATAACATCTTGGGGAATCATCGCAAATATTGACAAGCAATGCCTTTGGGTCGATCCTGTAATGAATGAAAGCTTAACTTTGTTACGTAAGATATAATTCATAAGTAAGTAACCTTTTATTTATAGGCCTATCCTTGAAAACGCACTTTCATAGGCACTTAAAACGGTATTTCTCAATTGCAGCATGCTACGCAGATCTCAACGTACATGAAAACTATAAGTCTAGCAGAATATTTCAAAAAATCTGATTTTTTTAATCACTGACATATTTAGCCTACAGATCCAAACTGTGTAATTAGGACTATCATTTCGTCAGACCAAACCTCCCTTGGCTACTCAACAGAGGCTGTTGTGCAGCTCTAGAGTCAGTGATTGTATTCGAACTCCTGTAGCACCGGAGCGGAGTTTTTCAACTCCGATACAAATAGACTGACTTCCAATAGGAGCAAAAGAGCATCGATTTGGTTTTAATTGAATTACGCAATATTTCAAAAGTACCAATGCAAAGTCACCACTTCTAACGAAGTCTTCTGGTATGTTTAATAATCAGCATTTTGTGCGTAGACTAACCGTAGTTAATACAGCCAACCATTCAGCAAACACGTTTATAAATGGAAATACTAAGGTAGAAAAATGTACATCTACCTGAGAAAACACGCTTTAATGAGACAGGCGTAATTACGTGGAACTTCATTTCAGATTTCAATGTCTACAATTTGAAACATATATAAATGTGATACGTATTAACGATTTACGATCTTAGAGTCAGTTTTTATTCCAATCATCTCAGATCTGCCGGACCACCCTCATATTTTCTTGCAGTCAGCGTGTGAACTTCATCGAAAAAAATTAGATCCCGAAGATGACTTTTAGAGGTCATGCATAGTTCCTCATGTCCATCCATAAAAAGCATCATAAGTCTTTCGTAAAAAAAAGTCATAGGATATTTCGGAGATCATTGTAGCCTCATTGCTTTAAATTTTTTGTAGAGTTGTTGTTTTGTAGTTGAACTCAGTAGGAAATCAACTGACGATCACAGATTTCACCAGATGAGAATAAACATGCGTGAAATTACTTCCCATCATTCATTTCCTCAGTTGTTGACAAGTCTAGATGGGTGATGAACTTGTCTGATAGGGCTCTGAATGAATCAAAGCTTGAAGTCCTAAAAAAGAACTTATTCGTCAGATTCATCAGAACTCGGTTAAGTATCATCTCCCACACGTGCTGGTTGAAAATGATGAAGCGTGATTGTATTCAGTTTTGTCCTGCAGATGTTGATGAAAACAGAGCACGTGTAAATGCATGCAGCGAACATTGATATTAGAAAGAACAATCACTTTTTGTTACGCATGACACGCAGAGGCAACCTTGTTAGAATGTTGTTGAAAAAGAATTAGACTTATTTTCTGAAAGGTGGTTAACATACTCATTTATAACTTGTCGTTTTGAGAGGAAGCATTTTTGGTGTTGCAAATTAGCGTACGCGATCTTCTGAAACTAAAATGACGAAGTCGATCAGTCGCAAGCAAGTTCTACTCATACCCTAATTTAATTCCTTAGCGGTGTACCTGATGTCAGAAGTATCTATGTTGGCTACGACGTACGAGCCGCTTACTCAGTCAGCGATCGGTTATAGAAACATTGAGATCGACGGGGGTTTCTCCACATGTCTGAGTAGTATTTGGTCTTGCGATGTGAGTGTGGAGAATGCTTGAAACCGCCGCCGATCGCAGGGGAACACTACGAAAATAACAGTTGAATAGCAGTAGTGATGGTCAAATTCGCTCAAAATTTGCCTATCTTTTCGTCATAAAGTCAGCGATCGGTTATAGAAACATTGAGATCGACGGGGGTTTCTCCACTTGTCTGAGTAGTATTTGGTCTTGCGAGTGTGGAGAATGCTTGAAACCGCCGCCGATCGAAGGAGAACACTACGAAAATAACAGTTGAATAGCAGTAGTGATGGTCAAATTCGCTCAAAATTTGCCTATCTTTTCGTCATGAATCAGCGATCGGTTATAGAAACATTGAGATCGACGGGGGTTTCTCCACATGTCTGAGTAGTATTTGGTCTTGCGAGTGTGGAGAATGCTTGAAACCGCCGCCGATCGCAGGGGAACACTACGAAAATAACAGTTGAATAGCAGTAGTGAAGGTCAAATTAATTGAAACTTTTTCATTGTCATTTTTCTAGGAAACAAGCTATCATCAATGAATTTTTGTTGCAGCGTAGGATTAGCAAGGCAATGCTTATCATGTATGTGCATTATTTAGCGATTCAAAGCACTTTGAGAAATTTTTCTCCGATCGGCGTGATCGACTGTGATGGGATTTTACACCGGTCCGCATGCTTTTTCACGTGAAAACACTTCATACTCATTGAGAGCCCATTACATAGATAATTTGTTGTGGAAAAACAAGCACTAAATCCCGAATAGCTTCTTCTTTTATATTATTTCTGACAAAAATGTCAGAATTGCATATCTAAACCTGATGCAATTTTCATAAAATTTTGCCATAATGTTGCCCAGACCATAATCAACCAATAAAAAGTGAAAAACAAAATCTTGCAATTTATTCCAACCTCAAGTCTATTTTGCCTGGCCTAAATGTCTATGATCTCTGGCACCTGCTATACACCTACTCTTTGACCCGACTCTACGCACTCAACGACTCTACCTAAACTTGTCTAATCCAAATCTAATGCCCATAGTCTATGTCTGTTGTTTTGCCATCTATTGAAAGTGGTTAATTTTTCTGCGATTTGAGGCAAAGATCAGGGTCATTCCCGGTACGGTTATTTACAAAATTAGTTTTCTCAAGATCCAGCTACACTTTACTAGATGGGTTGCTAACAGAGCAGCTGTGTTTTATCAACGAGCGTATGTTGATATCATCCTGGTCTCGGTGACCGAAAGAAAATTCCAGCATAGGGAAAGGCTAGATTTGAGTATCTGTGAGTTTAACACGTAAGATATTAAATAGATGAACTGGTAGAAAGACTTAAAAAGTGCTTTTGAAAGCTGTTTATTGGCTAATGGGTGAATGAGGTCAGACAAAATCCGGGCAATAGATCAATTCCAAACAACGAAAATGTACTCTAAGTTGGTAGAATATTGCGCCGAACAAGATTTGATTGGAAAGTGTTCAATTTTATATGTAGGTATCTTACTGCGCAGGAACGTCAACTTTAACAGAACAACCTAATTGAAAAAAGGGAAAGTTAGTAGTTCGGAGGTGAATCATGGCAGGAAAGCAATGTCGGTCAGTCATAATTTAGTACAATAGAGAGGTTCTTGCGCTTGAAACCGGACACTCAATGTTTGGCTTTTGTTCGGAATATAATTTCATGACTTGTGGATTAAAGTCGACTTACAGATGAAATTTACCACTTTCTAATCAAATCCGGAATGTTCGGCGCAATATTTTAAAAATTTCAAGTAGATTTTTGCTGTTCGATTTTATCTACACCCGAGCTTAATAACCGAAAAAATTGGACGACTCTTTTCAAACTGAAAGCCTAGAAAAGCGATTGTAACATTCCACATCAGTTGAATTGAAGTAGCCAAATTGAAAGCATTCAGATTTTGTAAAATTCATTTTTCATCCTTAAATCGATGAAGCAAGAATTCATCGTTTTTATTAATGAATAAAATATTTGTTGAGCATAACTTAAGACACAAAATTTACACATTTAGTTTTACAAAGTATAATTCATGTCTGCTAATGGGAATGCTGTCGACGAGTAAGTGAGTAGCAGTGCAATATGTTCATGTCTCATTGGATGTTTAGAATACACATTTTTCAGTTGCAATAAGATGATATTTTTTGTTCTGTCCGCAGGACAACATCGTCATGCATGCCCAAGATAACATTCAGCGCACGCATCACTATCGCAAAAGATGATATGTAAGGTGTATTTGTGTGTTAGGCCTATATCTACTGTAAAATTATGTCTGAAATGGAAGCTCTAGATGCACAATCTGTACATTGCGGTAAATGGACATGTAAAGCTCTCATTATTGTGGACGCTTAATTAGGAGAATTGTTCTGGAAGTTGAGGCTCTTGAAAATTGGCTCAGCTAAGGCAAAAAGGGCGTATTTCATCGTTTGAGAACAGTGTCATACATTTGCCAAATCTATCAAATCGGATCTTGAATTCGACTGACAAAAAGCTATGACAATGGCATGTAAATGTTTGAATTTTGTTCAGATAATTTCTCACGAAGCCTGTTGATTCACCCTGTATCTGGTTCCACGCAGCTTTATGTGTAGGATTGGTAAATTTCATTAATCGTTTTCTGTGACTTTTGGGTGAACTAGCATCTAGATTACTAGGGAGATGCAAGCGGTGGCCAAAATTCAATAAAGAATATCAGCGGATGTCATTACAATTCACCACTAGATGTAGATAAAAGTAATCTCTCAAAATGTGAATCAATGTTCAAGGAAGCTATGTGGTGTCTATTATCAAACGGTAATAAATGTTGTCTCTGACTCTAGGACATCCTCATGCACCGCTGTGCATGTTCCCTTTACTCATGTACCTTATCTATTGGCAAAAGCGGAATTCACTAGCCGTCGAAAGGCGCCGAGGGCTTCTTCGGCACTGCCCATTTTATCACGCAGTATCCTGTAGTGACAGACTTTATGCTTAATGAGTTAAACAGATGCATCATAGCACATAGCAGAGCTCAATTGCAAGCTCTTTTTTGTTATTACATTAATAACAGAAACTTAGTGAAGTGTGCAAATAGGACATATGTAATCAAGCAATTAGTTATCCAACTCAGATTAAAGATTGCCATCATTTGGCTATCTGAAAAAATGCATTGGCAAGCAATGGCTCAGTATTTCCAAGAATTATGAGTTGAATTAAAAGCACTGATCAGCGATCCTTCCAAAGTGGAAATAGAGCCCTGGTCTGAATTTTTGGAAACACGAGCGGTTTGCTTGTTTTTGAGATAATCTTGACCTCCTCTAAAACGTGATATGCTTTATACTCGTACATTGCGTTGATGCACAAACGAGCTTAATTTGTTAGGTTTACAATCAAGACAATCATGATGAGCGCGTTATCCTCTCCCTAAGAATGATTGTATTGATGGATTTAAAAGTCAGCACGTTATTTACAGAACAAGTCATGATAAACCATTTCTGCGATACTTCATAATTTTAGAAGTATTTTATTGGCGGGACAAGATATTGACAACTTTGGAATTTCCTTTGCCAGTGCGATTCATAGCTGCAGTTTGAAAGGATAGTGCGTCTCGCGTTTGCAGATTTCGATTTATGAGTGCATATATTTCGAATATGAATTTAACTCTATGACCATTGTGATTTGATTACCCATCGTCTTGCCAGAAAGCCCCTACAAAGGTTAAACCCTCAACATCCACTACATACAATCTATATGACAAAGCTTTTTTCTGGATAATTACTTCGCTATGGCACCTCATCGCAATTTCAGAGCTCTGACCCAATTTTTCAAGTATCCCTTATCAAAATTTAGATGAAATCTAAAAGAGCAATAAAGAGCAGTTTTCTACGACCGTATGGTTTTGTATTTCCAATATTTCAGCTTAGCCTTTATCAAGATATCAAAACAAAGAAATTGTGCTGAATGTCTTTCAGAAAAGTTAGAGAACATTCGGTACAATTTCCTGGTAGAAAATTGGTTTTTATTGGCTTCTCAGGCATCACATGCATCCGAGGATTTCCGCGGGGGCCCCCTCTTCACCTAAGTAGTATGAAAAGATGAGTTTTAGGACATCCTGTGAGAAGAAAATTACAGATAGTAAAATTAAATAGAAAATAAGTAAAAGCACATTGAACAACTTTGGATCAGCAAAAAGCTACCAACCATAGAGTAAGTATATTTAGGTAGAGTAGGAACTCAGCATTTATTAAATCCCCTTTGTGTATACAGTTTCGATTTCATTAAATGAGCATGAGTCGAGACTCAGTAGATATGCACATTTTTACACTTTTGGAGAAATGTACACGAATATAATTGATCATGATATAGCAATACAGAATAAAGAAAAGCATTCCACAAATCCTCCATGTCGTGTCAACTTGGAGAGATACATGGTTTGTGAAATCAGCAATTCGATGGGTTAGAGCAACCATTACTAAAAGCTCAGCTTTATCATAATAAGATTATTTTCATAAGCTTGATCACATCACAAACTGCCACTGGAAGAGCAAAGCATAGTAATCAAAGAGACATGATCACAATGAACTTAAGGAAATGTAAATGGGTCCTCATTACTATTCAGATTCAAGAAACGAGGCCTTGTGAATAATGAAATCATGCCGCTGAAAATTGAATTAAAAACATAACATCTCAGCCAAGAAGCGCTCAATAAGATCTCAACTTTTCCCTTGAAGACTAGCAGGGACTTGCATTATAATGCGTTCATGAAATTTCCTTGATCATCCGCTCGATTTACGCTCAATAAGATGTTTGTCAACAGACATTCATTCCTTTTGATATCCAACATGCTTCATACTACTTATAAAGCGGCTTCATCTCGGTAGTATAGAAACACAGGAATGATTTGCAAAAATTTAGCTTTTTAAAAGCTGCTCAAATAAGTTTTTAGACCGCAGAAACTCAATCTCCGCAAAAAACTGAATCTTTTCTTATAAAAGTTTTCACTGTATACAGATACATATTTGAGTCGACACTCTACCTACTATATATTTACTCTATGCTACCAACAAACTTGACTTTAATGGCTAGCAAGATTTACTGCAAAGAACCCCTCAACTAACTAGATTTCCTCGAAGGTCCCCTTCGGCACCAAGAATGCATGAGAGGTGCCCCTTCGTCAACAGGATTGCATGAGAAGGTTCCCTTAGTCCCATTCTTACCAAGAATGCATGACAAGGGCTCCTTCTACAACAGGATTTCATGAGAGCGACCCATTCGGCAGCAAGATTGCATGACAAGAGCCATTTGGTCAACAATTGTTTCCTTCAATCCTTCAAAAACTCAGATAAGATGTCAGATAATAGAATCAGAGAACAAGATTCCATCTCCTTCCTTGGATTGGCGGTTACGAAAGACTCGTCACGGAAACCGTACATCCAATCCATTAGCAAGCAGGCAGCTCAACGCATTGGTAGTCTCAATCGTGCCAGTAGCTATCTTCCACCACAACAGTTATCTTTGCAAGTCCACTATTCGTCCTCTGATGGAGTATTGTTGTCATCTGTGGCCTGGCGCCACAAAAACACATCGTAACCTCCTTGAACGGATTGATAAACGTGTCAAGAATCTTATGGGTGAAAAACTTGCTTACACGTTGCAGCCGCTCTCCGTCAGACGGGATGTTGCTTCACTCCGTCTCATCTACAGACTATTTCGGTAGAAGCAGCTCTTAAGTAAATGAGTGCGTACCCAAACCTAAGATCTTCTCCAGAAGCACACGCAGAGCTAATGCACTCACATGCTATTATGTTAGCTTAGAACGCGCACGTACCGTGAGTCGCTCGAAAAGCCTCTTTGTTCGCACGGCACAGCTTTGGAATCAGTTTCCCCAGAACACTTTCCCTGACCTATACAATCTTGATACTTTCAAAAGGCGTGCGAACAGGTTTCTGATGTCGACAGCTTAATCAGATTAGAGAGTCTATTTTTTCTTTTACTTATTCAAAGTAATGCAATTATCTCTTATTCATTGAGTAACCCCTAGCCTTGTGCATGGCTCACAGCTGTGCTAAGGGTGAAAATTCTGTAAAAAAATATTTGAAGAGAAGGGTCCCTTCGGCAATAAGATTGATGAGAAGGGCCCTTTCGCCACAAGATTGCAAGAGAATGCCCCTTTCTTCACCAAGAATGCATGACAAGGACCCCCTTCGACAACAGGATTTCATGAGAGGGACCCGTTCGGCAACGAGATTGATGACAAGGTCCCTCTAGCAACGAGATTGCATGAGAGGGTCCTTCATCAACAGGATTGAATGAGAGTGGCCGTCTTCGGCAACGAGATGGATGACAAGGGCACTTCGGTCAACAATATTGAACTGAAATGCCCCTTCGACAACAAGATTGATGAAAAGGACCCCTTCGCCAACAGCATTGATGAGAGGGGCCACACTCGGTAATATGATCGATGAGAGAGAGACACTTTCATCAATTCGGTCGATGAGAAAGGTCTCCTTTCGGCAGCAGGGTTAATGAGAAGGGCCCTTTTTAAACAAATGTATTGATGGATTGGACACCATTTGTCAAAAACCCTTATGAGAAGAGTCCATTCAACAAGTCGACAATACCGGTGTGACCTGACCCATTGTATGCTACGGTCTTCTCGCCTCGTAATTTTAAATCAGAAAACATGAAATTATATTTTCTCTTATAGTGTGTGGTAGATTACTTTTGTTAACACTTTTTTATCAACCGAGGATCTTGATGAAATATTACAACTACATTGTGTGTTGCTAAATAAACAACCCTTGCTGCTATGAACGCAATTTAGCCAGAACATTTTGTGGCTATAGCCACAACATAGGCTTGAAACAATGAACAAAATGGAAACAAATGGAAAGAAGATTGAAGATCCAATTTTTTAGATGTTAATAGAAAATATGAGATCACGGCTATCATTGAACTCATCTTTTCGCATCTTCGCCGGTAACAGAGAAATGGAAGATATCGATAATCATGGTCTCATGGAATTTCAGTTTGGCGATGTCTCAATGTCCGTCTAAAATGTCCACAGATAGTTTGTTGTCATCACACTGTATTAAGCGTTTGTGAATTGATGATTCGGGTAGATGGATGCGTTCTGTTATGCGTGTATGTAACTTGCGAGTAGGTTTACCGATATAAGGTGCGGAATTGTAGGCATTTAAATGCATGCATATTGTAACGAAATTGAATTTATGGCGGTAAGGCTTGCTCATTTTGCTAATATCCCATCATCTCTACAAAACTACTGAAGGAAAATTTTGATTTACATTGTATGTTTATTCAAGACTTCGCTTGATTCCAGTAGGCTACAATGAGTTTCCGAACTCAGGTTGACACAAAGTGCTCTTAATCACACTTACTTTGCGAAAGTTTGATGCGAGATTTCTACCACTGCATAGGTGAAGCATATTGACTATGTGATTGCCAAATTCTCATGTCTATTCATATGTAGGCCAACGTAGTTTTCAAAATGATAATTGATTAGACTGTGTTTAGATTGTGCATGCTATACTACATGAATCTCATCGGTTTGTAATTATCTGTGTAACTGTTTTTTAATAAACACGTTTTTTATTGCAGACGCAAGCTTTAATCATATGAAAATTGTCATCTGTGAATGATCTATGCGAATAGTTTACTCCAATCGACTTTTATTTTGCTTTTTACTTTTACTTACTCTTTTTCACGAAATTTCTTGGGAATTCCCTTGTTAAACCCTAATATATTTGCAACCAATAAGGAGGGCTTCGTATGTTAAACATTTATTGATTGACTTCATTAAAGAAAACGAAATCAGCATCTATAATAGGCCTATTTATTTTTTTGTCTGACATTCATTCATTGTGAAGAAATATTGAAATATTATATTGTTTCCAGATATCTGAAATGGAGAGAAGCGTTAACAATGCTGCGAGAGCTTCCATTTCTTCCCACTCCTCTGGTTCGTCTACCTCATTGGATGGAAAACAGGACGCTGATCGTTCCCTCGCATTGGTCCTCCTGGCTGGTGAAAAGATCCAGGAGAGCGCTGAGGATATAACATATATGGACCCATTCAGTGAACCTGCACGAGGTCATTTGTATGTCACTAATTATCGCCTATACTTTCATAGCTCCAATAACAAAACCGTAAATACTAAGCGCTTCTCCACATACTATCCCGGTGATTCAGGAGCTGTAGTAATCGTCAACTTGCCTCTTGGATTGATCAGTGACCTAATACGACGACAACAGGGAAGCAGCTCCGCTACCACAAGTGCTGGGACCGCTACTGGCGCGGCAGCTGTGAGCTCAGGGGGCTCCAGTCACGGCATTGAAATCCATTGCAAAGACTTTCGTTATCTTCGATTTGCTTGCAGTCATGCTAGGAGATCGATTTTTGATAGACTACAAGAGGTTTCCTTTCCTTTCAATTATGGTCGACCACTTTTCGCTTTTCTGTACGCTAAGGAGGCATCACCTTATAAAGAAAATGGGTGGATGGTAAGCATACTGTCCTGTTCTTCACATGTCAGAAATACGTGCAATTATTATCTAAGTATGATATAGATGCGGGTATCCTGCCCCTGTGTGCATGAATTTCTAAAATATATGAAGTGGTACGTGAATTATTTGGGCGCTTTCCATAAGTTTGTCCCACTTGTTCTGATGCGCCTGATGTGTCAAAAGCTCAAGAAACTATGAAAAAGGGTAAAAATGACTTCACGTCTATAATTTGGATGGTTACAAAAATCTCTCCTTTGACCAACTTAGGTCAAATATTTCCTTTGACATTGTTGAAGAAAGTTCGACTATGAAGAAGCTAATAATTGAAAAATTATTCCTGTAAGCATCACATCAAAATCGGGTAAGAAGTTAGCTACTGTATTCAAAGAGAAATGTAGCAATGGTTGCATTTGTAATACTTGCACAGACATAAGTAAAATGACAACATGGCTAGAATACAATTGCAGTCATAAATATACAATTTGTGAATTTTCTTGCAATCTTTGCAAGGAAGTATGTGGGTCAACCTCTCACGGCTGGAATCAACAAACACCAACGTAGTTTAAAGAACTACATGTTAAAAATGCATTGAATGGATATGACTTGTAAGATGACCGTTAGTGATTTTAGTTACATACCTCTGGATTAGTAAAACGCACGATTTCTACTAGGATGACAGAATCTTGTTGCAATGCGTTAAAAATGCTACAATTGAATTTACGTCATGAGTTGACATGATAAGTTGCCTTGACTAGACCACTGAATATTGTATAAAAGCAGCATATTACCATCAAACTTGCATCAAATTCAAGCCATAAATGCTGTGTTTCCAGACGAATTGCATTGTGTTCTAAATAAATTTTCTTTAGTCTAACTGTTTCACACAAATATGACGAATTCTGATATCCTCCCATAGGCATAAATTTACCCGTGGTAATCTTTCGTCAACTCATTAATTGGATCGAATGCTTGCGTATGTGTGTTCTTCTTTTTCCTTCTGATATTTGCATTCGTCTTTTGTTTACAATGCCTTTATATCTGATTCCTTCGAAAACAAAGTTTCAGAAATTTTTCGTAATCGAAGCTACCTGGGCGCGTATCCCATCAGTCTCACAAATTACGATTGGCGTTCAAGAAGTCTTCTTCCAGATGTGCCTGTAATTTGAACAATTGTGTAATCGCAGACAAGGATATCTATATGTAAGCTTTGGTTGTATTTGAAACGACATGCAGCACATGCCAAAATAAATGCATCGAGAGTACAGTCCGTTTTCTGACTGTGAGTTTGAATGCAAAGCATGATAAGCGCCAACTTTGAAAAATCGGCGATAATCCTCAGAAATATGGATTTTCTGGGTAAATAGTCAAGTCGAAAGCATTTTAAATTCTATACAGCATTGACTTTGATATTCCCTTTGGATGCAAAGCGTGATAAGCGCCAGTATGCTCTGAAAGCAGTATAGCAACATTTTTCCATTTCTCGGATTTGCCCTGGATTCATCTTATCTATTTGCCCCGATTTTAAATGCGCAATAATCTTGGCTATGAACTTCAGTCAATTATTCACTCATCGGTGATGGAATGACGTCATCTTTCTCCACTCAGCAATCACATCATGAGATGCGGTAACTGGAACAAACCAAATGTGTTGAAGTTTTATTCAAAGTGCTACCATAGCACATTGCAAGCATGATATACATGTAATGGCAGCACATTAGCAGTTATCGCATTCTACATCAAAAAGAAGGATGGCGCTTATCGCGTTTGCATAAAAACCAATAAATTTTTTACTGTGCAGGCGAAGCGACGATCAGACCATTTCAATTTACAATACAGATATGTTACTTATAAGTTATGCAAATACTACGAGTCGAAAAATTTCTCTGTAGCTTGATATTTTCGGCACAGCAAAAATCGCGGTTTTCGCAAAATGACCATGAAGGCACTTATCACGCTTAACAAACATCACCAAAGATGCTCCCCCAAGCTAGCGCTTCTTTTCAGTGTCGGGATCATAGCGTCTGATGCCAATAGCACTAATGTAGGACTATGTGGTTGTTCAGGGTAGAAGTATTAAACATAGACAACAATTGCGGAACCTCGAATTCATTGACGAAAGAAACTGTTACAATCTTGGATGGAATCGAAAATGCAGAAGGATTGGATGAGTCAAATAGTTGTTAATCAAGGTCAGAGATGACAAAATCTTGCGTTTGAATTCGCTAAATCTCGTACATTATCTAGGTTCTTTTCAACTTCAGGAATATTCAGCAGCTACCACGAAATTGTGGACAGTACCCTTGATTGTTATATTGTTTTATTAGATACTGAATGCAATTTTGAATGTATCTACTGAATAAGTATGCTAAATAAAAATGTGCTAATGTACTGCTTGCGTATAAGAGTTGCAATTGAAAGAATAATCGATGCAATTTGCTGATGATTCCCCCATATTCTGTTGGTTGAAGCCGGCAGCTGCTACCTAGTTGCAATTGAATGCATCAGGGTTCCTACGCGTCGGGAAATGTCATGGAAATGTAATTTTTTCCTGAAACCTGGAAAAGTCAGGGAAGTTTTAAAACGGTAAAATTTAACTAAAATGTCAGGGAATTATTTTATCCGATTAAATGTCTGGGAAAAAATATAGGCTACTGTATTTTAGGCATATTTTTAAATATAGGCGACAAAATTACACGAGAAAAGCATGTTTGTTGTAAATCGTGATTAACAAGACAAATTTCAGAAGTTTTCATTTCATTTTGAATTTTTTGTCCTTTAGAAGGACCCTTGCTGTTTTCCACCTTCAGTCCAACGTTCGACTTCATGACGACGCAAAATTAAATGGAGGCGTAACAAGTTTTGACTTTCATGCTTTTTCGTGCTCCTGATTGATGCATTGCTTTGGTCAATCTCCAAAACTTTAACTTTGTGAATTAAACTTAACATACAAAATTGATTCGTCTTTGTCTTTTTAGTAATGACCTCTCATCGGAAGAAATTTCGGTTGTAGTCACAACAAATGACGTGGGGCACATTCGTGCACTTCCATTTTTCGATTGATGTAGTATGATTTGCATGTGTAGCTTAAAATGACTGGTTTACTTGTGAAATATAAGCTTAGGTGTTTAATTCAGATCAGAAGGCGAATTGGAAACTTCGAGTAAGCATCTTTAGCATCCGTGGGAATCTTAGGATGTGTCAGGAAATATCGTAAAACCTCAAAAGATATTAGTGAACTGGAAATGCCATCTTTCGAATTGGATAATCTACCAACAACGGATGAAGGGAAGGGGTCTTCAAGCAACAACGGTGATGCCTAGTGCAGGAAATTGCTCACCATAGCACCATTGATATTCAAACGAATTACCAAAAAATAATACTTTAATATAGTACTGTCCAAAACTTTTTGTCAGGGAACTTCTGAAAATTGTCAGGGAACTTTTCTGTTCAGATTGCGTAGGAACCCTGTGGATATTCTTTTGAACGGTGAAAAGTGCAGATTGATGCGCTGGTGAAATCAAATGTAGCTGCTATGCATGCATAATTTATTAATGTATTTGTAAGCACCAGTGATCAATTGAGAACATGCATGGATATTGTGGAAATACAAGTATGCACGAATTTCGTAAATTTGGAAAATGTTCAAGAATTTTAGACGATTTTCAAATTGTTGGCATTTGAAAATTTTTTGTATATTTTCTGTAATGCTTTTGAAGTGTGTTAGATAGTAGTGGTAGGTCAAACTTCTCTTCAAACGTCAACAATGGTTAAATGCATCGGCTCTCTTCCTATCATGAAAGAGATAATTACGCAGCCCTGCAAGAATGATCAATGAAATACTTTTATTTCTGTCGAATTGACGAGCCAAATTCGTTATTGCTATTGAATCTCTAATTTCTCTTAGTGAATTTCAAATTTTGAATTTTACACTAATTAATTATGAATATTATTTTGCTTTTCTGTTTGAATTTTTTAATCAAAGCTTGAGTGGAAGGGGCGAGCCTATACAACACTCAGCATAAAATGAGGCAGCCAAATAATGCGAAGAAAACAAGTGAAAAGAAAAGTTTCAATTTCCATAGCAGTGACGTTGTTCTCAAATGATTATCTAAATCAAACGAACTTAAAAAACAATTACGTTGCTCTTTTCTCCACATAACTGATGTTTTCCAGGTGTACAATGCTCGGGAAGAATATCGCCGCCTTGGCATTCCTAATGATTCGTGGCGACTGTCAGCTGCAAATGAAACTTATGTTCTCTCCCAGTCCTATCCACGGCTACTAGCAGTTCCTATCAAGGTCACTGACGATGATTTGCGCCTCGTGGCTAGATTTAGAACGAAAGGTCGAATCCCTGTCCTCTCTTGGATTCATTCGGAGTCACAAGCAACAATCTGCCGATCCAGTCAGCCTCAGGTGAAAATTATTTTATTCAATTTCACATGGAATTATCTTTGTGACCAAAAGAAATATCGAAAATGATTGCATTCTATATTACTATGAAATTTTTATCAATGGTGAATCGCTTCATTTTCGTTTTATGTTTTGACATGATTTTATCATGATGATAGGAGAAGCGTCGTTTTTTAGACATTGAATGGTAGTCCTAAACTCCGAATGACAAATCTGATTCTTCAGAATTCTAGGGGAAAAGATTTTCTAAATTTCCCAAAAAAATTCCATAGCATTTCTTGTTCTACACTGCTATGAGTCATAATACACACATAATGTCGATAATGTCTGAGACCAAAATTTTTAAAATACGTGAGCACGTGAAACCTAAACATGATCATCCATCGCACAATAAATCGTTACGAGCGTAAGACCACATTAAATCGTGACATGTAGGCAAGTAAGGTAGTTGATTTTAGCTGTACAATTTCTCACATTTGAAATTCTGCACATTTTTACTTTAGAAATTACAAAATTACAAAATACAGACTGTGATAAATGTAAAGCAATATGTTGGTGATTCGTCGAGAAATGCAAGAAAAAGAGGTAATGAACATATCAAGCATTGTAATAATATATTATGCGACAGTGGGAAAACCAGCATGAAGGAATTGAACAAGACTTTAACATGAACGTTACAATAGTGCATCATAATAGTGCAATGGAAAGGCAAATCGCAGAGGCCGTAATTATTAGAAATAAAAATGAACAAACCATAAAACTGACTAATGACAAAACAGAATGGAACCAATCAAATTTACCGGCATTACCGTTGCAATAATTACCGCCGAAGAAAGATTGAGGCGGAGGTCTCAGCAAACATCATATTCAAGTTCTGTTGAAGTTGAGGGTTAATGAGAAAATCCTCATGTTGAACCCGGGCAAAGTTTGTGGAATTGCTTTAATGAACCGCATTGATTATGCAACAAATGCAACAAAATCGGAAAGACTCTTGGATGATAAAAAGTTTTAAGTGGATATAAACCAGAAGCCAAAGTTAGATCAAGTGAAGATGAAATTGAAGTTGTTGAAAAGTCTTCGGCAACGAGATTTAATCACTGAAGATTTTTTTAGAAAATTTATGTCCTCGGGAGACTATATGCCTCCCTTGTACGGAATCCCAAAGCTTCATAAAGAAGGGACTCCATTACGGCCGATATGGATTATGTGTGGTTCTCAGTGCATTCAACGTCCTCCTGGTCAACATCTTTACTTCAGCAAGTGAAAGACTTTTATACTTCGCGTACGGTTAATGACCGAATTGACTTAGTTTCTTTAATCCGACAACATACACTGTAGTGCTTTGGGAAAACATATGATTTCCATTGATGCGAAGTCTCTGTTCACGTGTGTTCCTCTTCAGGAGACGATTGACTTAGTTGTAGCAGCAGCAGAAGACTATGGTCTCTTGGTTGGTATCCCTATGTCAACCCTACGACAGCTTCTTCACCTGTGTGCTGTTGATGTGTCCAATTTAGCAGCAAGCTATATGTACAAAAGTATGGATGTGCAATGGGAAGTTGTCTCGACCCACTGCTAGATGATTTGTCATGGATCATGAAGAGAAATTGAACGTGGATATTGATGAAAGCACGGATCTTTATGTTGGCTACGTGGGCGACTGCTTCCTTCTTTTGAAACCTGGTGCAAGTTTTGAGAGCCTGCCGCTTCAATTCAGTACATCATTCCATCAAGCTGTCATGTGAACAGGAAATTGACGGTTTTCTTCCAGTTTGGGATGTTGCATGTACGAGAAAGTTAGATGGATCCAGAATCACTGCAGTGTACAGGAAGCCGACGTGGACCGGACTCTAAACTTCTATCTACAGTTTTGTGCCAAGACGTTTCAAGATTGGTCTCAAGTGAAGGTCTGTGCTGTGTAGATCAAGTCATTTTAACATTTTACGTTGTCTGGAAGCTGTGGCTGTCAAAAGAATAACTCCAGATCTACGCATTCATAAGGAATTCGTCGCAGGTTTATTGTAGCCGTGGTGATAGAAATGTGAGTTGTTGTCCATCGTTTCAGTATTATCAAAGACTAGAATTTCGCAGAATGCTTAAATGTACGATGTCAGGAGAGGTGAAAAGTTAGTTCAATCAACAGGTTTCAAACGCTCACGAGCATCCTTGCAGATAGCTGTCTTCCGAGAAGATCATCTTTTTTTCATTTATAAAAAAGATTTTTTAATAATGTTATAAGAACTCTTCTTTTAATATTTTTGGATGTTCTACCTCAATGCAGGTGCTCCTCTCATTGACTGCCAAAAAAGATAGATAGACATCAGCACGATAATTTTCTTATTTTCCATCATGACTGAGCTAGCCTGCATCATAGGGAGTGACATCCTGTCACGAAAGATTTGATCTGAAAGAGGATGTCATCTGTCCATGTATGAATGTTCATTTTAAAAGTATTTATTATGACGTTAAAGATTATCAGCAGGATCTAACCAATGTGTCATCTTCGTAGTTCAGCTGAATCACAACTTCCGAATAGATTGTTTGATAATAGTTAAGATAAATTAACAAAGATAGTGTTATCATCATCATTGCTATATGACAACGCTTTAGAAATGAGTGCATGTCGTATTCATGTTGCAACGATGCATGATGTTTTATTCTTCTACAAGTATGTGTTAGAAAAGATATCACTAGCATGCATCATCGAAATTAACGTACCTAAAAAATAATTTTCAATGATCTATCTCAGTAATCAATTTAAGCGATTGTAGAAGGACAGTCAAACTTGCGTCATAGTAGACGATGTCAATGAACTCCAACAACACTGAATGGTAATTTAGTCAGGTCATATGGAATTCATCAAAGTCATTATCATCATTCTGTCAAACGAGCCCATTTCAGAATTTTACTTAAATTTTGCTATTGTGCTAATTATAGCATTATATTTGATGTTCTAATACAACTTACTTTTACTTTTTTTAAAGGTAGGTAAGTAGGTATCCTAACAAAAAAGCTACTCTTTCTCCAAAGTCCTCTTTATTCAAAACCGTAGAGATGATGCTTATTTTGAAATAAAGTCAATTTTAAATTTCTAAACATTTTAGCACATTCTGCAAAAGTTTGATATAAACTACGTTATAAGCACCTTTGGAATCCCTATTTTGCCCTGTAGAGCTTTCAAAAGGATGTCTAGAAATTATGCGACATTTTGACAAATATGATAATGATACAGCATTTTATTGGTTCCAGGCAGCCGCATCATGAATAGCACCAATCAACAACATTATTTGCTTTCAACAGTCAAAATCAATTCATAGTTTTTGAAGTCCAGCATTTCTCCATTGACATTCTCGAAATGACTAATATTAGACAGATGATGATAGACATGCAGATAATCTGCATGTTATTTTCAAATAGTGATCTTAGTGATTGCAAAGTTTTCGGGAAACAGATATGTCATGTTTATAGAGTGATTCAGCAAGTGAAGAAACAGCTGCATGAATCTATAACCGGGAATAACATGGTTTTGAGTCATAGGCACACCGTTGCAGGAATAACACAATTGTTCGGGTTTCATTTCTTTCATTGTTCATCATTCTTTCAATTACTTGTTGATCCTATGCAGTGAAATACAAGTGCGAAAATATGTATAGCAGCAGTAGCTTGCACCAAGCTGCTGCCAGATATTAGAAAAATACGTCGTGATAGGAAAATTTACGTAGGAAAATCGTCGGACAATAAGGATTGATTGCATGGCAGCAGATGAAATAGTCGTCTATTGAACCAATGTGTTTGACTGAATCGATGGATTGCATTATTTAGGACACGAATTTATTTCTGCTTGCCCTCGTCGATATTTTTGAATCATTTCATCTGCATATTGTTTGAGCTTGAAACTGCTTACAGAGAAGGGATGTAATACATTGATTTAATTGTATTTTTTGCAGGTGACGGAGGCGAACTCAAGAAGTCAACATGATGAAGATTATATTCGCTTAATTCGCGAAGCGAATGCACAGTCTCATGAGCTGTATATTTTCGACGCTCGAAAATCTCCAAGAGCTAATGCTGAGTCTTACAAGGCGAAGGGGGGTGGTACAGAAAGTGCTTCTTATTACGACAACATGCGGTAAGATACAGATGAAAGATTTTCTCAGAGTGTGACCCTTCTGCTACATGAGATTTGGTGACGTCATTAATTGGAATAATACAATGATTTCCTTTATGCTTTGAGTCATTTATACAGGGTGTTCGCGATCTTCTTGCGGATTTTTGTTAGTATTATTGCGGTGAATGCCACTGCGTATTGAACAAAGTTGTTGGATAAATGAACTATATGCAAGTAAGCCTGCACTCGACGACAAGGTGCACTATCAATTAATACGTTTGAGCTTTATTTTACTAGATATAAAATCAATCATGTAGAATGGAGCGCATTGGTTGATTTGTTGGACGTTAACCATGCTTTTGTAACTGTTTTATGACTTTTACCTTCTAGTCTCTTTCTAGAGACTGAGATTGCTTCAGTTGACACTTCTATGATAAAAAGGTCAGATGTAGTGAAAATCCCGACATCGACAGACAGCCAACCTACTTAGTAAGAGCATCAATTATTTGGAAAGACTGATCATGAAAACTCCTTCCGAGGCTTCGAGGAAATGTGTGGATGATCACAATGCGCGGAGACTTTCGGATGTCAAGAGGGAAATATCGTTGTAGCTTTCGAAGATGATTCCATCAATTTGCTAAGAAGGGTTGATTGAACAAGAAGCCGAATTTTCAATGTTCCTCAAATGCAATGTACTCAAGGAAGGGTCATGAAACATCTGAAGCATACAATTTTATAGTAAGCTATTGAAACCTTAAGTTGTTCCATTGACTTCAAATTTATGTTTTGATGATTGAAGGTTTAACATATAGGATCCCATATTTCATCTTCAATATCAGTTTCAGTGATCAGACAACATTCTCAATGGGACCTCAAAAATGTCAACCTCACGAACTCTCACTTGATTGACGCGAAACCGACGAAATCACCTTTGAAAATTTGTTATTCTGTGGTCTCAACTCACGTTTCGATTGGATAATTTGCCAGGTAATGGAGGTAGCAGTCAATGAACGACACAAGAGCATTTTGTTGATCCAGTCAAGACACAGCTACGAAATCGAACACGGATGCACAAGTAGGATGGGACAGACGCAACCACTTAGGGCTCTTGAAAGACGTGAGCTCCAGATATGAAAATTGAATGATCGTTGAATTGGTCGAGATAAGCCTACTCCCTGTTCCCCGAAAAGCCTAGACGTTAATCCACTGTTGGACTTCTGGGTAGGGAGCCAGATGAGAAATGGTGTTTAATATACTGCGGACCCAAAACATTTGCATGAATTGAGAGGAGGACTAGCATTATTTATTGGACAACATAAACACAGATTGAGTAAAGAAGGGATTAATTAATTACCAGGTTTAAAGACACTTTGTCAAGCTGTCAAGCGCGGCGAGCTTTGCATACTCTGTGATAGAAGTCTTTGTTTTATTGTTTTGAAGTAAAGGCGTTCAGTTGACTTCGACTTTTGGTTCTTGAAAGATTGTAGAGACCTACGTAATGTTGCATAATGACAGTTTGCAAAATCCGCAAGATCGCGAACACTCTGTATATCATAGATGATGCCAGTCAGATATTTCAGAGAGAGGTTAAGTGCAAAATGAAAGGTGTTGGATTGCAAATTAAATTACAAATAAAGCCATGCTGTGTATTATCCATCCGGTATTCGGTCTTTTTACTATCCGTTACAGCGCTACATGTCGCCAGAATGTATTAGCTTCATATGTCAAAGCAATCACAAGGAAATCGATTATAAAGTCTTGCTGTCTTTGTCATTTTCGGATGGCATTGAATGTGAACCCTTCAACAGTTAGATATTTTGCTTTTACCACTCACATTCACTCTTTTTCAACTGTATCTGACCGCAGAGGATTCAATGTTGAGAGTGAATCTTCGTCCTGCTTTAGTAACTACTATATGAGATATTGTCATGAAAATAATATGTCAGTAAAATGTCAGTTGCGTCCATGCGTGCAAACAGCTAGCCTTGTACCTATTAAGTTGAAGGGCAGTTTGCTTGGGCAGTTTGAAGAAAACATTAGAGGCCATCATTGGCTGATGGTTAGCTGCGAAATAAGGCCGTTGGCTCGAATAAACAGTCCCTGACCAGCTAGCGGCTGTCTTCTGGATTTGTCCTGAAGTCAGTGTCGAGACGGAGAGGCGCGGTCTCTAAAAAATTAATCTCCTTACCTACTGCCTTGTAGGGTCTTCCCATCTATTGATGGGAAAAGGCTAGGTCCATGACGGATAATCATGTTTGGCGTCAGCAAGGGCATGCGGCCGTAAAAATTGCAGCACCGTATTTTTTATGGAATGGCTCACTCTCAAATGGCCCCTAGTGCCCGGCAGCCTTTGAATAGGCAAGGGGTGCGAAGAATGTCCGGGGAGAAGAAAATGAAAAACTTACGCATTGGGACAGCTAATGTTGGCTCAATGTATGGGAGAAGTAGGGAGGTGGTTGAGATGTTGAGGAGAGGAGGAGTTGATGTCTGCTGTGTGCAGGAGACCCAATTCAAAGGTTGTGGATGCAAGTACATCGGTGAAGGCGATGAAAAGTACAAATTTTGGTGGTCTGGAGAAAAGTCAAGCAGAGGAGGAGTTGGTATCCTGCTAAAAGAATGCTTGACCGGTGGTGTGCTGGAAGTAGAGAGATTAACTTCAAGGATGATGAAAATTCGACTTATCCTTGACGTCAAAGTGACACACATTTTTCAGTGTATGCGCCTCAGGCTGGGAAGTCAGATGTCGAAAAGGATGCCTTTTAGGAGAGACTGGACGACGAAATAATGCGCGTACCCTCATCTGAAAGCGTTATTGTAGCCGGAGACCTAAATGGTCACATTGGGAATGACAGAGCTGGTTTCGAAAAAAGTGTTGGTCCCTTTGGATATGGGCAAGCAAACAGTGAAGGGAACAGAATCCTTGAATTCTGCCAAAGCAATGGTTTGAAGGTGATGAACACATTATTCTCAAAGGGCATGGAGAAGAAAATAACGTACAAGAGTGGTGACCATCAAACCCAGATAGACTTCTTGTTGGTAAAACAACAGGATGCCGGTGTGGTGAGAGATTGCAAGGTGATCCCTGGCGAAGTCTGTCTTCTGCAACATCGGATTCTGGTGATGGGCATAACGAGGAAAGTGGGTTGGAAGTGAAAGACAGGAAGAGTTGCAAGAAGAAGATCAAAGTTTGAAAACTGAGCGCAAAAGATCTGAAGAAGGAATTCGAAGAATCGCTGAGACAACAGATGAATCACTCAAGAAAAAGAAAACAATGGAGTTATAGACTGGGAGATGTTTCAAGAGAAAATGTTAGAGACGGCCAGGAAGCGATGTGGCGAAACAAATGGGAAGCTTAGGCAGTTCAACCGTGAGACTTGGTGGTGGAACGCCAGGGTGCAAGAAGCCATTAAAGCTAAGAGAGCAGCCTTCAAGAAGTGGCAGACGACAAAGAATGTTGAAGATCGGTCAAAATTACAGTCGGTTACAAAATCAAGTCGAAGCTGGCAAAGAAAGAGGTGGCAGTAGCGAAAGATCAGTCTTGGAAAAACTAGGTAAATGAGACGAGCAGAAATGAAATGAATAAGAAAATGTTCAGATTGGCAAGACAGATGAAGAGCGAGCGGAAAGACATCAGTGGTTCAAGATATATCAAAGGCGAAGACGGTGAAATAATCCTAACTGAGGATCAGATCAGTAAAAGATGGAAGGAATATTTCGAAAATCTGCTCAATATGCAAAATGACTTTGAGATGACGAAGTGACGGAAGGTCCCCTGGAGGAAGTTACGGAGGCAGAAATAAGGCATGCTATAGCGAGCATGAAGAGTGGGAAAGCTCCTGGACCATCCGGCATGGTGGTTGAGCTCATCAAAGGAGCATGTGAAACCGCGGTTCAAGTGTTGAGAGGTATCTTCCAAAGTATTTTGTTCTCAGGAAAAGTACCTCCATCATGGCAAAGCAGCGTAACTATTCCACTTTACAAAGGTAAAGGCGATGCGATGGAATGTGGAAATTACAGAGGAATACGGCTGCTTGAACACGGTTTGAAAATATTCGAAAAGGTTCTCGAAATGAGGTTGAAGAAGCTCATACAAATAGACGAGCGGCAATTTGGATTCCGCACTGGAAATTCGACGACCGATGCGATCGTCATTCTGCGGCAGCTGCATGTACTGTGTGAAACAGAAAAGGTTGTTTCATGTTTTTGTTGACCTTCAAAAAGCCTTCGATAGCGTTCCACGAAAAGTAATAGCTTGGGCCTTAGGACGTCAAGGGATTCCAGAAGGCCTCGTAACATCTGTGATGTCACTGTACGAGAGATCGACGTCAAAGGTAAGCTCCATGGCAGGCACATCGGAGGAGTTTATGATAGAGGTAGGAGTCCATCAAGGTTCTGCAGTCAGTCCTCTTCTCTTTATCACTGTGATGGAGGAACTGTCCAAGGAGTGTCGATGCGAGGGTCCATGGGAGCTCCTTTACGCTGATGACATCGTATTGACTGCTGAAACGAAGAACGATGTGGAGCAATTGCTTTGTGGGTGGAAAAGCAGCATTGAGAAGAGGGGAATGAAAGTTAACCTGGAGAAGACGAAGGTTATGGTGACAGGGAAGAAACAGCAAGAAACAATCAAATCTGGTAAATGGCCGTGTGGATGCTGTGGAAAAGGATTTGGGGTGAATTCGATTCTCTGTACCTCATGCCACATAAAGTGGTGTCATAAAAGATGTTCCCATCTGCGCTGTCTGGTGGGAGTGACACATTTCCAATGCCCTAAGTGTCGAAGCGCAAATACAACCAATATTCCGGCAGACGACTCTGTAAAAATTGATGGTAGTCCTAGCATACAAGAGGTTAGCCACTTTTGCTATCTCGGAGATATGTTGGACAGCCAAGGTTGAGTAGAAAGGGCAGTGAGAGCTCGTATAGCTAATGCTTGGTCCAAATGAAGAGAGTTAGCCAGCCTTCTGAACAACAAGAGTATCCCTCTAAGATCCAGAGCTCATGTGTATGAGTCCTGCATACGATCGGTCCTTGTGTATGGCTCAGAAACATGATCCTTGACACAGAAGTTGTTTGAACTATTGCGAGCATGTGATCGGAGAATGCTGAGATACATGGCAGGAGTAAAATGGAGCGACGGAAGATCAAGTGCAGAAGTGGCAAGAATGTGTGGTCTGAAGGAGCTGGAAGATCGGATTAGAAGAGGGCGTCTGAGATGGTTCGGTCATGTAAAGAGAGCTGAGGGAAACTGCTTGGGCAGAGTGGAAAGCATGGAAGTCCCAGGGTGTCGAGCCGTCGGAAGACCAAGAAGAACATGGCGTCAATGTGTCTCAGAAGATCTGAAGAAAATAGGAATCCCCGAAGAACTCGCTGCCAACCGAGATGAATGGAGGAGAGCCATCAACCGTCCAGCCCCAGGAGATGGGATTCAACGGACGTTAAACGTGGAGTAAGAGTAAGTTTGAAGAAAACTTTAGCATAATGCAGTACTTCTGAATAATCCAGAGAAGTAATGAGTGTTGCTATTTAAAATTGTATGGGGACAAAAAAATCCGAGCACTAGCAGAGATGATTCATGATACTACATGCAGATTTCGTAGACCTCCAGTTTTCCTTTTTTATGAACTCTTCCTATTCTTTCTGTTAATATCTCTTACTTTTGATGTATCTCCTTTTTTCCATTGATGAATAATGAGACACTACCTTCCCGCTTCTAGTTTTTTGATAATGAATTCCTCCAATAATTTTTATGTGAGTAAAGTGAAAATTTGCTTTGATCTTTAAATGATCAGCACCTTCTTTTCCTGATCTCCATATATTTCGAGAATTTCTCCAATTTTGTTCTGCTTTGGAAAAGTGAGAAGCTTGTCTTTATCGATCAATAGATGGCCGACATTTTACAGGTTTTGGACTTCATCAGTGACATGTAAAACAACTAACGTGAACTAGTGATTTCAGTAGTGACAGCGGATTTCATTAGTGACACAGGGACTTCAAATGAAGACATCGAGAATTCAATTGATGACATAGATATCTTCATTGAGAAATGGGTCACATCAAGAGTGACATCTGGTAATTCATCAAAGATCTTGCGAAAACAGTAATGACAGCAGCATTTGAATTGGTTAATTGACATTCAAATGCAAATTTGTAGCAAATGCCAATTAGGAATCCTACCACTCAATTCAGCATTGTCAATACAGAATTAAACATACGATCTATTTTGAATGAAGCCTATTTTTTTGCTTGAAAGGTAGCCACAAGAAAGCGCATTTGCAGTGCATACAGCATCCTCAGCTGATATCCCAACAATTCATGTATTTCAGAATTGATGAACCTGACTAATTAAAATGCAGCGCAATAGAATAACACCTTGCTATCCACATGTCTATATATTATTTCTTATGGGCTTACATGCACTTTTACTGATGAGTTGTTACATCTTGAAGTTGCAGCATAGATGGAATATAGGTGGTTGTTTTCTGAAATGAGTTGGAGCAATGCAAGGCCGTTATTTCGCTCAAATTTTGGGAGGCAATCTGTAAAAGTGTCGCTTGCTTTTGTTGCGCAGATTGCTGCTGCAGTTGGTCGCGAACTTCTGTCATTTGCCTTTTGACAGCGGCTTTCCAAACACTGAAACTGTTCTCCGCGATGTTTAAGAAAGGAGTATAAGCAGGTAGGTACTTGTGATGATGTTCTTGTGGAAGCCGAGCATCATGAACTCGCAGATGGTAAGGAGCGTTGTCAAAAATGAAGGTAACCGGATCGTCCACCACAACCGGCCGAACCAATCCGGACGAACCACAAGTCCAGTCAGCTGGAATCGTCGGATGATTACCCAGGCTGTTGTTCTGCCGATACCAAGAAGTGTAGCTGTCTCAATTATCCGACGCTTGTCTTGTTCTGCAATTCGACTTCTTGACATTGTGGTAGCTCAGCATTCGATAACAATGCATCCATCTGGCTTATATTTCTACTGAAATCCTAATGCCACTCATGAACATGCTTCATTTCTACAAAACATCACAATGTCCGAGTTGAAAGCCTTTTGTCACTCATGAAATCAGATTGTTGATAACCAACGCATTATGTCTCTATTGAAATCAGATTGTCACTGATGATTTCTAGGCAGTCCTTCTTGAATTCCAAAACCTGTATTATACCCACTTCTATTCTCACCGGAAATTCTCCATCTCATTCTGTCTGGGCAGAATTGAGAGACTTGCCAACGATTTCTTTTTCTCACTCCTATTACAGAGCGTTTCATAAAAAATTGATCAACCTTATATTTGTCTAATACTGATTTAGTTATAATTAAGATTAGGAAGAAATATTTTGATGAAAACGTAATTGACAATATGAATTTACAACTTAGTCCTCTCTCTCAAAATTCAAAAATTCAAAATTCATGGGTTTTATTTCATGAAAGAAAATACCCGAAAAAGTACAAGTACATATTAGTGACAAAGTGTTACAAGTTTAGTATTAGTGTTACAAGTTTACATATTACATGAAGAAGTCAGGATGATGGTCAATGAATGTCATGTCAACGGTTTATATACAATGCCAGTAAATGATAATGACGGTGGAAGAATCAACACGTGAGTAGCATATAGAAGTTAACATGAGGGGGAGGAGACATGCATTGATATATTTTCATATATGTAATCGACGTTGAAATTGATAGGTCAAACATATTTATTATAATATACATGTGATCAAGTTCTACAACATTCCAGTCCAACACACTTTATTTAGTTTGGAGATCGGTCAAAGGTCACATGAAACATCAAAATACTGTATATATTGCTTAACCCTCATTTGATCAATAGACTATATATGTAGTTTTCAAAGTACGTCGATAAATTTTGTCGGTCAAATGAGGGTTAATAGTACCATAAGCATCTATAGTATGTATGACTGATATGATAATTCTTTCTCACCTGTAATGCAAATTTGAGAATTTTCGTAAATTAGAAGAATGATACGATTTGACCGATCTCCGTGATTCGTTTTAGTTGACACTCGTTTGACTGAAGCTAGCAATCAGGGATTGTAGTTTGTCGCTATGAGTTTTAATCAATTCGATTTGCAGAGACTGCTAGTTCTTATTGTTTGAAAGTAGCTTGCTGTAGTCTCGTTTAATTCATGTTTGACTAGTGACGGCATATGTCTACTTATTTGATTGGATTTCGGCATTTCATCAATCCGCAAACTTCCTATTGTTTTTTATATTTTGATATCGAGCATTTGTAGTCATCGATTGTTAGATATCTATTGTATCCAGAAATCGGTTTACGGCGATTGAGATTAATGAGCTACATATTTCTTAATGGATCATGGATATCTATGCTTTTGTTCTAGTACTGTCACTAATCATTCACTTTCTATGCCAATATTTTTAGACCTTTCTGAATCATGACATCAGCAACGTGATATCAATGTTGATGTCTATGCTATCAACAACGCATAATTAATCGTTCATGGTTGACTGATTTAATGAATTTTGCTATTGATTTTATTCTACAACTGAAGTTGGTGTTAAATTTGTCATAAAATTCTGTTCTATTTATATCTATAAATTCTGGTAAAATGCTTTCTCGCAGACTTTCATATTTAGAGCATTCAACAAAGAAATGATAGATATCTTCTATTCTTCCAGGGCAGAATGGACAGTTACATTCTTCGTAATCGAGTCTGTTGCCGTATCGTCCTATTTCAGCCATTAATTTATGATGACCTGTTCTAAATTTCAACATGATTGATGTTTCATCACCAATATCTGATGTGGTATTGAGATACGGTTTTAAGTTATTATCAAATCGACACATTTCGATATATTGCATTCCTTTGTGACTGACTTTTGCAGATTTTATCCATTCTTCTCTGAAAAAATTATTTAATCTATCATTTACAATTTTGCGAAAGTTAGTTTTTTCACAGTCATTTTGGTTCAACCACAGTTGTTTCAAATTTAATTTAAAAAGTAATTTCTTAATATGAAAAGTCCATGTATTCGTGTAGCAGGCATCATCTAAATTATTCAGGATATTTCTATATATTTTCCACGTTAAGCTTCGTTTATTGCCACTAATTATTTTAATCCAAAACCGAATTGCAGCTTTGTAAAAATGATATTCTAATGTTTTTACTCCGAATTCACCGTAAATACAATAATTAGCTGTGGATGATTTCAAGTAATGGAATTTCTTATAGAATTGTAATTGTATTTTGTTTAGGTCATTTAATTTATTCTTTATCATAAATTCTCCACAGTATTTCATTTGCGATAATGTAAGCATTTCGAACGTATCCTTAATCATCTTTCCATTTATTTTTCCAAACTCTTTCAAAACTTTAGCTGTTGAGTAGGCTGATTTTTTGCCTTTATTTTGCATAGTTTCAATGTGCTTTCGGTCATTTTTTGCTATTAATAAACCTAGATATTTATACTCTTTTACAACTTCAATTCTCATTATTTTGTTATCAATTTTCAAATTAGCATGACTGAATAGATGTTTTGTATTTCGTATCATAATTTTTGTTTTGGAGTAGTTAATATTCAAACCATGTAAGCTGCAATATTCGTGAACTATTTGTATTTGTTTCATCAGACCCTGTTGTGATTCGCTAAATAGCAGTATATCATCTGCATAACCCAGAGCACATATTTTATTGTTTTCAATAATTACCGGATCAACAGAATCAATCTCTTTGTCAAGTAATTGGAACATTTTGTTCATATATAAGCTAAATAGTGTGGGAGACAAACTATCTCCTTGAGGGATCCCGTTATTTAGTGAAAATAGTTCACTTTCTTGTCCATCATGTAATATTTTGTATCGCTTCCAGGTTATTAGGTTTTTAATCAGCTCCAATACTCTGCTATTCGGTAAAATTTCAGCCAGCCTGTTTGCTAATTTTAGCTTTGGAATGGAGTCGAATGCCTTTGACAAATCAATGAAGCATAAATACAATGGACTTTTCATATTGCTATACACCTTATCTATTTCTCGGAAGATCAGGATGTTGTCAAGTGTTGAGAGTCCTTTCCTAAAGCCAATTTGAGAGCAATGTATCACATTATTTGTTTCTAACCATGTACTCAGTCTTTCGTTGATTATTTTCGTTAATAGTTTTTCCAGAGTTGAAGCTAAATTAATGCATCTATAGGAAGTTACTTCATTCCTATTTCCAGATTTAAATATGGGAGCTATCCAGCTGTAATTCCAAGGAATTAGGTCACCATTTAGTATATTGTTAAACAGATGTAGATAAATACAAATCGACTCCTCTTCATTGTTTTTGAGGATTTCATATACCAAGCCATCCGGACCGCTACATTTTGAATTGCGAGTATCCTTAAGGCAGTTTTCAATCTCACATTTCGTTATGTCATCATCTAGTACCGATGATTGAACTATATTTGCTTTTTGCGATGGAAAGGTATGAATTTCACTGTCTGAAAGAGTTATAGATGCAGTATCATTAACTATTAAGGCTTGCATGAAATCACTAGCTGTTAGAGCAGATGTTTTAGGTTTATTTACTTTTTTCCTTTTCTCATTTATGAGCTGCCAGTATTTCTTGTGATCATTTTTACTTTTGGCATTTTCCAATTCTCGCAATTTAGCTAATTTTATTTTTCTCCTTTCCTTTCTAACTTTTTTATTTAAATCACGTTTTGTATTGAGAAGCTTATCTAGGTTAGCTGGATTATCATTACTTTTTAGGTCATTGACTGCTTTTTTATATGTTCGTCTACATTCTCTAGTTTCACCAGAATAGGTTGCTTTTACAGTACTATTTTCTAATTTGTTAATGCATGCGTCTTTATTCAATATAATTTTGTCGTATGTTTCTTTACTTGTTAAGTTCAGCGTTGTCGTTTCTCGTAATAGTTCTTGACATTTTGCTTCATACAATTCCTTATTAAATTCCTTATCATTTTTA